>JARHVA010000178.1:5805000-5957500 GCA_037957365.1 Torreya grandis
GCATTAAAAATATCTACACAAATATATTTATACTTGGTTTTCCCTAACCAAGTTGTTACATTAATTATGACACTTATAGTGACTAGCCAATGATCTCTAGTGGATTGAGAGTTGTGGTAGTCATTTACTTGTTTTCCCTATAGACGTAGGCCTTTACGCCCATATATTCCCATTCAATGCTGGATTTTTATTTCCAAGTATCCTCCTTCATGTGGGTAGCTACCAAAATTATTTGTGATTGAAGTCTATTCTATCCTTGATAATTGTTCCTCAACTATTTCCCACTTCCTTTTCACTCCCTAAGTCTTTTACTGATATACCAAGTCCTCCATTCTCAATTTATTCATTTGTTATACCTCTCCTCTGATTGGGGTCTTCTCACACTATGATATTTTTCACCATGGTCTTCCACACCATGGTCTTCCCATGCCATTATCATTCCATGCCATGCTTATTTTATTCCATAAGGCAAAATACTTATCCAAAATTTGGGGTCCAACATCACCCCACACTATGCTCTTAGTCCATCTTGGACTAAGCACCAGTCCTAGCCTTAACCAAAAATTCAAGGCCAATCTATTTGATCTACTTTCTAACACTTTTCCAATGTGATAAGGTGTTGAGAAACTTCATTTTTATTTTCTCAATTGCCTCTTTCAAATTTTTAGTCTCCTCAGGTTGATCAAAACACTCACTTGCCTTATTGACCAATTATTTGATGGATGTGGAAGCATCATTTTGAACTTCTTCAAGTGTAGTGACCTCATTCATAATCTATCCTCAAATAACCATAAAGTTGGAATTTATTTGCTATTGATGTATGTTTATTAATTTTTCCATAGTTTTAACATCCTTAAATGCCTTAGTACACTTGGTGCAGTCTTTTATTAATAGGGAGACATCTACTAATTGCTAACATTAAAGCTATTTTTCCTAGATTTAAGCTTCCAAAATTTTATTAGGCTATACTAACTTCTCTAAAATCACATGTAGGATAGGAATCACCTCCCCAACTCATTGCAAGGCATGCCTATATACTTTCACTACTTTGGAAAACTATTCAACTACTTATATTGTTTCCTTTTTTGGCATGGGCTGCTCCTTACACTAATTTAATATGAGATCCATAGGAGTCTCCAAATTATAAATAGCCATGTTGTCCCCAAAAAATGCCACTCATTTTTGGGACAACCTACAAAATTGTCTCTTCCCTTTTCAAAATTTGTCCTGGGCATTTAAATTCCTCATTTTTCAAGCTTCTCGAAAATCTACAGACTCTTTCAAGGTTAGAGAAAACTACAGACTCTACAGATATGTTTTTGCAGACTCAACATGCTTAAAGTTAGCATTCAGGGTCAAAGGATTCTATAGGTGGTTTCAGTCAAAAGAATTAGTTTTTAAACACTTAGTCATTTTTTGGGACTGTTTCAGTGCCTTGGTTTGAACAGAGATCTCCATCAGCAAACACCACCAGCAGGTTCAACGGTTTAAGTCAATACAAAGGTTCATCAGATTTTGGTTCACTCCACATCGGTGCGTGCGATGATTGAACGAATGTTTAAGCCCCAAATTCCTTTATAAATTTTGCTTGAAGTAATT
Source organism: Torreya grandis (assembly GCA_037957365.1). NCBI lineage: Eukaryota > Viridiplantae > Streptophyta > Pinopsida > Cupressales > Taxaceae > Torreya > Torreya grandis. The sequence continues at coordinate 5,806,600 of JARHVA010000178.1, forward strand.
CCTTCAGACAAAAAGTCTGAAGGAATTTAGGTGCAACTATGCCAAGCCAGGTGGCCGGGCAGATACAAATTGCCCGTGGACAATTTGTCTGTGGAAATGCACAGGCCAAAGCCTATGAAAAGTCTGCATACTACTGAAGAAGCACGGATGGATCTGACTACCAACAAGGACCCAAGCATAATAACCATGTAGATGTCAAGTTCAGTGGAATTCATCACGACTCCGCCTATGACAACCGTTTCCTCTTCTTTTATGCAAGAGCAGAAATTTTTGCCGCCCTTGCATCCTTCATGCAAGAGCGGAAATTTTTTCCACCCTTAGATGTTCACCTACTCCTTGACATGCATAGGCAGCAATTTTTTCTGCTTATGCACAAGAACTTCTTTGATATGTAGCGGCAACAAAAATATGCATTTCTTCTCTCTTCTTCTCATGCACTTTTGTCATGTAAAAGTGCATGCAATTTTTTAATGTGTAATTACATGTAAAAAATTTGGAAAAATATCTCAAAATTCATAGATGAGTCATCTTTGACTAAGATATTTTTTGTATTTTATTATTTTCTAGTTTTTGAAGGTTTCTACCTATATATAGTGGAGACCTCTTTTGTAAATATATCTTGGAAATAGAGAGAAAAAACTCTGCTGAAATTGAAATACTTTTTGAGACTTTGTGCTCAAACTTGTAAATCATATTTTGTTAAATGAATGAGAAGTAGGTTTATTTTAGGCTTTGTGTTGAAATTATCTATGTTATTTAGGAAACAGTTCTTATATTCATTTTCCTGGTAATATCTTGTTTATCTAATTTAATAAGCAAAGTGGGTGTGTTAATATTATATGAGAACATTTCTAAAAGGTAGAAGATAGAATTTGAGCTATTTTTATCTTTATGATTTAGTTAGCTTTTGTAGTTTTAGGTGAAGACTTTGTGCTTTGTTTCATTCTACGGTTACACTTGTTCCGAATCAGTGAAGGAGGCTATGGAAGACTTTGAGCTTACATGAGTTTCTTTGTGAACTTTTGTTATTTACTTCAGGTTATTTCTTGCTCTAGGTTGGATACCATTTCTGAAAGAAGAGGAATGTTGTTGGCCCATGACCAAGATTTCTCTCTCTTGCTTCTTGTACATCACCTCTAAAAAAAGAGAAGTGTATGCTGTTCTACCACCCCATGTGTTATTTTTTGCTTAATTATACATATATATCCAGCGTATAAATATTAATAGGGAACCTCCCCTTAATGAGAGGAGAGATTTACCTCATCTAGATATAGTAAACCCACACTTCTCTTGGTGTAAATCTCCCTAGGTTATGGTTGATATAACCATTTTATCATCAGTTAGTTGATGACAAAATATTCACCCAACAGTTTTTGGCGATTCTGCTAGGGAATCAAATGTGCAAGTTGAAACGTCAAGTTTTAGATTGAAGCAATCCCTACCCTTATCCATTACATAGTCTGACAACTCCGTTCCATGTCTTACCCATTATCATTATAGCCTTACCATCTCTGTTATATTATTTGGTCTATAAAACTAGAGCCGCTAGGAAGAACGTGCATTTTAAAGCCTCAAGCTTCAACTTGAAGCAGTTTCGATCGCTTTTTCATTTGAAATCTAGCAACTCCATGCTACACAAGAAACCAAAGATCTAAGGGTGTTTTTGACCCTATGTTTGAGTTGGCACAGCAGAGAAATTTTGATCTATTTTCTCCACCGCCTTTCTTCCAACGATCTAGGAGTCTTCCTCTTGACCTTATCGGGTTACCAACACAAGGTAGAGCTTCTTTTCCTGCTATTAATAGTGCCCTGCCTATTAACACTCCACCCAAATTTATTGTCCCACCATTTAATCATTCTAATATAATGGCTCAAGGCCCATGGGGCAATTCATTCAGTCCTCTTAATTTGACCCCACCCTTGCATGAACTACCTCGTAGTTCCAGGAAAAATTTTCCCAAGTTTTTTGGTGACAGAAACGTTCATCCTGATGAGCATATTGCGGCTTTCTCCATAGCATGCAGTGTAATCGATGTGGAATTCAAAGATGTAGTAGTGAGACTTTTTGTAGAAACTCTACAAGGCACTGTCGCGGATTGGTTCTACCACCTTCAAACTCAAACTATAACTGACTGGAATACACTAAAGTCCATATTTGAAGCCAGATTTAAACCTGCTGAAGATGCACACGCCTTGTTAGCTCAGCTAACATAGATGAAAAAAGAATCCCAGGAACCCATGAGGGATTTCATAGCCAAATTCAACAAGTTAAGGAACCGGATTCCAACTGTTGCTCAGCCCATGCCTGAGAATCTCAAATGCTTTTTTATAAACTCACAGCTTCCTGAAGTAAGTTTCCTATTGAGGCAAGCTGGCCCTATGGATCTAGCATTGGCTCAAAATTTGGCTATTGAAATTGAGGATGATCTCATCCTGGTAGGTAAGATCAGAAAAGACCCTGGTAAAAATAGATTCTCTTCATCTGTTAAAAGCTCTTCTACAGGCACTATAGATCTTATGGTGCAAAAATTCACAAATGAATTGATAGCTTTGAAGAGACAAATGGCCCAAGTTATGTCTACTTCTCCTAATCAGGATATGCCAAGGAGGACATTTTATAATCAAGCGTACCAAGGCAATGCTGCTAGGAATCAAGGGCAGCCAAATTGTCTTCCTCCCCCATAGAGGAATCTCACCCTTGAAGCCCCTCCAACCAACTCAATGGTTGGATATCTGGAAATAAAACACGCTTCCCCTTTCCAACCTGAGTTGGACCAACAATTTGATGCTAATCTCTTTGAAGAGTAGGAAGAAGAATTAGCTAGTGACTCCATCATTGGTTACCTGAATTATCAAGATGAACCCAGAAGTGAGGGGAATGCAGCAAAGGGATCATATGCCGTATTCACTCAGTCCCAAAATTAATCAGCTTGATAAGCTAATAAAGAGAAGACAGAGGACCAACCTTGGCCAACAATTTCAATTGCCAAGTGGGGAACCACTGTGCCCTTCCAACCAAAGGACATGATGACTATTGAAAAGGTACGTACCCCAAGCATCTCTGCACCCTCTACTTCAACTTCACAAACTAGCCCTCCCCCTCCCAAAAACCAAAAGAGTGAACTCCCATCCTCTGTACCTAGTCCACTTTAGACATTTGACATAATTGAGCATGTCAAAATACTAAAATTCAAATGTCTGAATTTGAATTTATACAAGCCCATCCTAAACAATTAGATAGGTTGGTAGAATGTGTGAAAGGTACAACCATCCTTGTAAGACAAGAAATTTTGAGGGTAACTCATGATCCCCCAAAGAATGTATCTACCTATAATAATCTTGTCGTGTGTCCTCCAGTTGCTCTTGGGAAAATAGAACCTTTCTATGTTTCCCTGTTAATAAACAATTGCAAGCTGAGCAACTGCATCATCAATTCTGGTGCATCTGACAACATCATGCCTACTAAAGTGGCAGAATATCTTGGTCTCACATTGACTAAAACATTTGGGAGATGATTCTCCATGGAAAACAAGCAAGTTTCACTTCTTGGTTAGATCAAAGATGCCCAATTTGCATTTACAGCGTTCCCTAACAAGAAGATCAAGATGATAGTTTTGGTAGCTGACATCCTAGCTTCATATGGCATTTTGCTTGGATGGAACTTTTGCAAAGATGTCAGAGGAGAATTGAGTATGGACGTGTCCCAGGCAATAATCCCTGTGAAAGGCATGATGTAAAGGTTGCTTCTTGAGAGAGAGAGGCAAAGTACGTGGTCACCCAAACATCAGCCCCTGCGGCTAAAATTCTATTTGAGTCCTTTGGCAGGGGTAGTTAATTTTTGACCACAGAAGAGGTTCATGAAGAGCCTGTTAAAACTCTTGAGAATGCCAACCAAAAAATTGGTTTAGATGAAACAATGACAAGTGGGCCTGATAGTGCCAATCAGTGGCAGGTGTCAAATGAGGACAATCAAATCAGGTGCTAGATGGAACCAAAAGAGCAACCAATTATGGTAGCTGACCATGCTGCTTTGTGTCATGATCAGGGAAAATAACTCTTTGCCAAGAAAACAAAGATTCATGGTTTTTAGATCAAAAGACAAGTCTTGCTATGAGACAAGAGGAGAAAACAAAAGGGAAGGTAGAGGAAATTGGTTTCCTGGTGGAGAGTTCCATTCACACATCATCAATTCTGTGGAGAAAATGGCCTCTTGCTAGTTTATTAAGATAAAACACCATTGTCACTACCTCTTGGGGAGCAACATCTGAAGTACTTCAATTCTTGAAGTATTAGATGAGTCCCCCTATACATATGTATATTTGTATAGTCTTTTGCTTTGTTTTGTTCATTTTGTTTTCATTTTTGGAGCCTTTCTTTTTGGGTAGCATGACTCTGGAGCCCAATGGCACACTTCAAGGCACGAGAGATTCTAGATTCTACTCCCTTCAATTAATTTTTTCAATAGAAGGAAGTTCCCCAACTAAAGCCAGCTGTTGTCCCCAAAAAATTTGTCTTGGGCATTTAGATTCCTCATTTTTCAAGCTTCTCAAAAATCTATAGACTCTTTCAAGGTTAGAGAAAACTACGAAATCTGCAGATATGTTTTTTGCAGACTCAACATGCTTGAAGTTAGCATTTAGGGTCAAAGGCTTCTGCAGGTGGTTTCAGTCAAAAGAATTAGTTTTTCAATACTTAGTCATTTTTTGGGACTGTTTCAATGCCTTGGTTTGAACAAAGATCTCCATCGGCAAACACCAGCAGTAGGTTCAATGGTTCATCAACTTTTAGTTCACTCCCCATTGGCATGCATGATGATTGAACAAATGTTTAAGCCCCAAATTCCTTCAAAAATTTTGCTCGAAGTAATTCCTTCAGACAAAAAGTTTGAAGGAATTCAGGCGCAACTATGCCAAGTCAGGTGGCCAGGCAGATACAAATTGCCCACAAATAATTTGTCCACAAAAATGCATAAGCTAAAGCCCATGAAAAGTCCATAGACCATTGAAGAAGCAAGGATGGATCTGACTACCAATAAGGACCCAAGCACGATGGCCGCGTAGACGTCAAGTTCAACAGAATTCGTCACGACTCCGCCCGTGACAACCATTTCCTCTTCTTCTATGCAAGAGCGGAAATTTTTGCCACCCTTGCATCCTTCATGCAAGAGTGGCAATTTTTTGCCACCCTTACATGTTCACCTACTCCTTGACATGCATAGGCAACAATTTTTGCCACCTATGCACAAGAGATTCTCTGATATGCAGGGGCGACAATTTTTGCCGCCCATGCATTCCTTCTCTCTTCTTCTCATGCACTTTTGTCATGTAAAAGTGCATGCAATTTTGTAATGTGTAATTACATGTAAAAAATTTGGAAAAATATCTCAAAAGTCAAAGATGAGTCATCTTTGACTAAGATATTTTTTGTATTTTATTATTTTCTAGTTTTTGAAGGTTTCTACCTATATATAGTGGAGACCTCTTTTGTAAATATATCTTGGATAATAGAGAGCAAAAAATCTACCGAAATTGAAATACTTTTTGAGACTTTGTGCTCAAACTTGTAAATCATATTTTGTTAAATGAATGAGAAGCAGGGTTGTTTTAGACTTTGTGTTGAAATTATCTGTGTTATTTAGGAAACAGTTCTTATATTCATTTTCCTAGTAATATCTTATTTATCTAATTTAATAAGCAAAGTGGGTGTGTTAATATTATCTGAGAATGTTTCTAAAAGGTAGAAGATAGACTTTGAGCTATTTTTATCTTTATGATTCAGTTATCTTTTGTAGTTTCAGGTGAAGACTTTGTGCTTCATTTCATTCTATGGTTACGCTTGTTCTGAATCGGTGAAGGAGGCTATAGAAGACTTTGAGCTTACGTGAGTTTCTTTGTGAACTTTTGTTATTTACTTCAGGTGATTTCCTGCTCTAGGTTGGATACCATTCTTGAAAGAAGAGGAATGTTGTTGGCCCACGACCAAGATTTCTCTCTCTTACTTCTTGTACATCACCTCTAAAAAAAGAGAAGTGTATGTTGTTCTACCACCCCATGTGTTATTTTATGCTTAATTATACATATATATCCAGCATATAAATATTAATAGGGAACCTCCCCTTGATGAGAGGAGAGATTTACCTCATCCAGATCTTGTAAACCCACACTTCTCATGGTGTAAATCTCCCTATGCTGTGGTTGATATACCATTTTGTCATCAATTAGTTGACGACAAAATATTCACCCAACAGTTTTTGGCGACTCCACTGGGGAATCAAATGTGCAGTTTGAAACCTCAAGTTTTAGATTGAAGTAGTCCCTACCCTTATCCATTACATAATTTGGCGACTCCATTCCATGCCTTACCCATTATCATTATAGCCTTATCATCTCCATTATATTATCTGGTCTACAAAACTAGAGCCTTTAGGAAGAACGTGCATTTTGAAGCCTCAAGCTTCAACTTGAAGTAGTTTCGGTCCCTTTTTCATTTGAAATCTGGCAATTCCATGCTACACAAGAAGCCAGAGATCTAAGGGTGTTTTTGACCCCGTGTTTGAGTTAGCACAACAGAGCAATTTTGATCTGTTTCCTCCACTGCCTTTCCTCCAATGATCTAAGAGTCTTCTTCCTGACCTTATCAGGTCACCAACACAAGGTAGAGCTTCTTTTATTGCTATTAATAGTGCCCTACCTATTAACACTCCACCTAGATTTATTGTCCCACCATTTAATCATTCTAATATAATGGCTCAAGGCTAGTGGGGCAATTACTTTGGTCCTCTTAATTTGACCCCACCCTTGCATGAATTACCTCATAGTTCTAGGAAAAAAATTTCCAAGTTTTTTGGTGACAGGAAGGTTCATCCTGATGAGCATATTGCCGCTTTCTCCATAGCATGCGGTGTAATCAGTGTGGAATTTGAGGATGTAGCAGTGAGACTTTTTGTAGAAACTCTACAAGGCACTACCGTGGATTGGTTCTACCACCTTCAAGCTCAAACTATAACTGACTAGAATACACTAAAGTCCATATTTGAAGCCATATTTAAACCTACTGAAGATGCACACACATTGTTAGCTCAGCTAACACAGATGAAAAAAGAATCCCAGTAACCCATGAGGGATTTCATAGCCAAATTCAACAAGTTAAGGAACCAGGTTCTAACTATTGCTCAACCCACGCTGGAGAATCTCAAATGCTTTGTGCCTAGTCCAATTCAGACATTTAACATAATTGAGCATGTCAAAAAGACTAAAATTCAAATGTCTGAATTTGAATTTCTACAAGCCCATCCTAAATAGTTGGACAAGTTGGTGGAATGTGTGAAAGGTACAACCATCCCTATAGGACAAGAAATTTTGAGGGTAACTCATGATCCCCCAAAGAATGTATCTACCTAGAATAATCTTGTCGTGACTCCTCCAGTTGCTCTCGAGAAAATAGAACCTTTCTATGTTTCCTTGTTAATAAACGGTCGTAAGCTGAGCAACTACATCATCAATTCTAGTGCATCTGACAATGTCATGCCTACTAAAGTGGTAGAATCTCTTGGTCTTACATTGACTAAAACATTTGGGAGATGCTTCTCCATGGAAAACAAGCAAGTCATACTTCTTGGTTAGATCAAAGATGCCCAATTTGTATTTGCAGCGTTCCCTGACAAGAAGATCAAGATGATAGTTCTGGTAGCTGACATCCCAACTTCATATGTCATTTTGCTTAGATGAAACTTTTGAAAGGATGTCAGAGGAGAATTGAGCATGGACTTGTCCCAGGTAAGAATCCTTGTGAAAGGCATGATGCAAAGGTTGCTTCCTGAGAGAGAGGCAAAGTACGTGGTCACCCAAATGTCAGCCCCGACGGCTCAAATTTTGTTTGAGTCCTTTGGCAGGGGTAATTATTTTTTGACCACAGAAGAGGTTCATGAAGAGCCTGTTAAAACTCTTGAGAATGCCAACCAAAAAATTGGTTTAGATGAAACAACGACAAGTGGGCCTGATAGTGCCAATCAGTGGCTGGTGTCAAATGAGGACAATCAAATCAGGTGCTGGATGGAACTAGAAGAGCAACCAATTATGGTAGCTGACCATGCTACTATGCGTCATGATCAGGGAAAAGAACTATTCACCAAGAAAACAAAGATTCATGGTTTTTGGATCAAAAGACAAGTCTTGCTGTGGGGTAAGAGGAGAAAACAAAAGGGAAGGCAAAAGAAATTGGTTTCTTGGTGGAGAGTTCCATTCACACATCATCAATTCTATGGAGAAAATAGCCTCTTGCTAGTTTATTAGGATATAACACCATTGTCACTACCTCTCGGGGAGCAGCATCTGAAGTACTTCAATTCTTGAAGTATCGGATGAGTCCCCCTATACATATGTATATTTGTATAGTCTTTTGCTTTGTTTTGTTTGTTTCATTTTCATTTTTGGAGCCTTTATTTTTGGGTAGCATGACTTTGTAGCCCAATGGCACACTTTAAGGCACTGGAGATTTTGGATTCTACTCCCTTCAATTAATTTTTGCAATAGAAGGAAGTTCCCCAACTGGAGCCAGCTGTTGTCCCCAAAAAATACCACTCATTTTTGGGACAACCTACAATCAAAATTGTCTCTTCCCTTTTCAAAATTTGTCCTGGGCATTTAAATTCCTCATTTTTCAAGCTTCTCAAAAATCTACAGACTCTTTCAAGGTTAGAGAAAAATACGGACTCTGCATATATGTTCTTGTGGACTCAACATGCTTGAAGTTAGCATTCAGGGTCAAAGGCTTCTGTAGGTGGTTTCAGTCAAAAGAATTAGTTTTTCAACACTTAGTCATTTTTTGGGACTATTTTAGTGCCTTGGTTTGAATAGAGATCTCCATCGGCAAACACGAGTAGCAAGTTCAATGGTTCAAGTCAATACAAAGGTTCATCGGCTTTTGGTTCACTCCCCATCAGCGCATGCGATGATTGAACAAATGTTTAAGCCCTAAATTCCTTCAAAAATTTTGCTCGAAGTAATTCCTTTGGACAAATTTTTTGAAGGAATTTAGGCGCAACTATGCCAAGCCAGGTGACTGGGTAGATACAAATTGCTCGCTAACAATTTGTCCACAGAAATGCACAAGCCAAAGCCCATGAAAAGTCTGCAGACCACCAAAGAAGTAATGATGGATCTAATTTCCAACAAGGACCCAAGCACGATGGCTGCATAGATGTTAAGTTCAGCAGAATTCATCACGACTCCGCTCGTGACAACCGTTTCCTCTTCTTCTATGCAAGAGCAAAACTTTTTGCCGCCCTTGCATCCTTCATGCAAGAGCAACAATTTTTGTCGCCCTTACACATTCACCTACTCCTTGATGTGCACAGGCAGCAATTTTTTCCACCTATGCACAAGAACTTCTCCGATATGTAGGGGCAGCAATTTTTGCCACCCATGCATTCCTTCACTCTTCTTCTCATGCACTTTTGTCATGTAAAAGTGCATGCAATTTTGTAATGTGTAATTACATGTAAAAAATTTGGAAAAATATCTCAAAAGTCAAAGATGAGTCATCTTTGACTAAGATATTTTTTGTATTTTATTATTTTCTAGTTTTTGAAGGTTTCTACCTATTTATAGTGGAGACCTCTTTTGTAAATATATCTTGGATAATAGAGAGCAAAAACTCTACCAAAATTGAAATACATTTTGAGACTTTGTGCTCAAACTTGTAAATCATATTTTGTTAAATGAATGAGAAGCAGGTTTATTTTAGACTTTGTGTTGAAATCATCTGTGTTATTTAGGAAACAGTTCTTATGTTCATTTTCCTGGTAATATCTTGTTTATCTGATTTAATAAGCAAAGTGGGTGTGTTAATATTATTCAAGAACATTTCTAAAAGGTAGAAGATAGACTTTGAGCTATTTTTATCTTTATGATTCAATTATCTTTTGTAGTTTCAGGTGAAGACTTTATGCTTCATTTCATTCTACGGTTACGCTTATTCTGAATCAGTGGAGGCTACAGAAGACTTTGAGCTTACGTGAGTTTCTTTGTGAACTTTTTTTATTTACTTTAAGTGATTTCCTACTCTAGGTTGGATACCATTCCTGAAAGAAGAGGAATGTTGTTGGCCCACGACCAGGATTTCTCTCTCTTGCTTCTTGTACATCACCTCTGAAAAAAGAGAAGTGTATGCTATTTTACCACCCCATGTGTTATTTTCTACTTAATTATGCATACATATCCAGCATATAAATATTAATATGAAACCTCCCCTTGATGAGAGGAGAGATTTACCTCATCTAGATCTGGTAAACCTGCACTTCTCGTGGTGTAAATATCCCTATGCTGTGGTTGATATACCCATTTTGTCATCAGTTAGTTGACGACAAAATATTCACCCAACAAGCCACACCCTATAAAGGGACCTCATCTGCTAACACTATTTCCTAGCTTAGAATAACATTACATAAATTCAATATCTTAACCTTTGTTGATGTGATGAATTCCAACTAGTGTTTCAACTCGACCACTTCGTCTTCAAGTTTCTTCTGAGTAAAAACTCATTTATCAAATAGCTCCACCACCTTGCCATGTCTTTATTTATCTTGATGCACATCATAATCTAAAAGTGTATTTTTTCATGCTACTTTAAATGCCATTTCAAATAATGCTACTTTAGGTTGTAGAGGAAAAAGTTATTTGGGATCAGCCCAAATAGGTGTGGACAATGTCATTGCTTTTGAATCTAATACTAGGCTATCATGGGGCATCTCAAAATGGCATTTCTCATTATACATGTCCAACAAAAATGACATATGATACCATGTGTCACAGTGGCATCCTCTAGATCAAAATGGGAATATGTATAAAGTAATTTTTTAGGAATGCATACTTGGTATTAGACATAGATTTGTGGATGCATTAAGCTTAAGTGGTTGGACCATGTTGTTAGTAGGCTAATTCCCTTTGATGGGATCCCAATTAAAGATCTTGACATTTGTGTCTTATTCTAATAATGTAGTGCTTATGTCCATGCCACTCAATTATTATGATTTAAATCAATCTCATTCTTCATTGAGTGGATCTTCAATGTCCAAATACACATCTTCAAGCGTGGTCTCCTCTTCTTGCATCAAAGAGAGTGTTTTATCTGAGTCTATCTCCTCCCTATTCTTTAGCCATCCCCATGGTTCTTGTTAATTCTTTTAGATCTTCCCTATCACCATCTTTAGGATAATCTTATTCCAATGGAATGGTTTACATTGATGGTGTTGAGCCTTCCAATTGACTTGTCAGTGGATTTCTTCTGGGTGAAGCCCTTGGTAGTGGTGCCTTTGGTAAAGGATCCCTCAATGGTGAAACCCTTAGTGGTGGTGTATGGGTAGTCCTTTGCCTTTTTAGTGGTTTCATCTATAAACTTGTGCTGGCATCATTCTTAATATATTTATTCCTATTAAGTTTTGTCACTAGGTGAAAATTCTCTCTCTTATGGTTTGTGCTTCTTGAAGCTTTCTTCTTAGGTTTTATCATATAAAAAAGATTATGAACTGACTACCCTACCATGGTTGGATGAACCTTGATTTCAATTCTATCTATCTCATCCTTTTCTTATATATCTATACATTTTATAGAGAGTGTAAATCTTTGAGTCAATTTATTTTTATTCAAGGGTTATGGGCTACATGTCATATATGTGGTTGACTAAGTTTACAAAGTAAAACACTATGAAAGTATAGGGCATCTTTAGCCAAGAAAAAATCTCTCAAGATGGGGCCATCCTAATGTGTGCAAGAGAAAAGTGTTGCTTGACAGTAAATTTGGCTTGTTCACCAACTTGGATGGGTAAGTCCTTTGGAACATGTGATTTGTTCCCAAAAGCTTACTTCATACCATCATACCATGACTTCATCTTGAGCTTAAAAGTTAAGAGTAAAATAACTGGGAATGTGAACATGTTATAACACTCTACATAAGACCTATTCTTAAGTGGGTATAACCAATTCAATTCTCAATAGGTGTAATTAGGTACACCAATCTCATGAAACACCATTAATAAAAGGAATACACCCCATGGGAACCTATGGTTAGGTGTTTTGTGGGTCTTCTTTATGTCTATTACAATCTTATTGGCAAAATACATTGCCTAGTTATACTTTATACCCTTAATTACCTGGTGAGAAACAATAGGTGGGCCATATCCACCTCCTTCCACCTATCACTACCACCAAATTTGGTCATTATGATGCATACTTCTACTTAGAGGGAAGGATCTTGAAGTTATATATATGCATGGCATGGCCCTATTTATAGTATTATAGTGCCATGGTGGTCTTCTCTATTTCCTTTGAGTCCTCTAAATCAAATTCAAGGTCTATGTCAGAGCATTACAACCCTAATACCTTGATGGTTCTTTCAGTTGTGATTTTCATTTAGTGCCCAATAAAGTAGATATAATCATCATGCACATGCAAAAGTAGAAATTTGACTACCTCTACAGGTTTTAAAGAATAAGGGAGGTTTAAAAGTTGGAAGATCCCCATAGAGTCCAAGTCTTTGAATATTTTTAAATAATAGACTAATTCACTCTTGGTGTTTTAGCACTTGATTTTGTAATAATTTTGAAGCTCAAACTCATTTCTAGGTTGATAGTGGTTATAGTCAAATATAGTACAAGTGGACACATTTGATACCTAGTTCTCCACATGCAACACCATTTTTAGGTACTGGATCTCCTCGATTAGCAAAGGTGGATGTGGAGGTACTTAGGATTTCTTCTTAGATTGGTGTGCCATCCCCATTCCTTCACCTTCCATGTACCCACTTTGTTTTTTAGGTTTTTCTAGCTATTTCCCCATCAACACTTATCTCTTCCTTTAGAATAATTGATAGTGTCTCATTTCATTGGGTATTTTTATTAGGTTACATCACCCTTCATGGATCTCGAAGGTTAAGGCATGATCGTCTAATGTTCCCAAATGAATATTTTTTTACTGTGAAAGTGTCTCAACTCTTTTACTTCAATTCACACTAATGATAGATGCCAACCTTTAAAACCTAAAATATAAGAATTTCCTCCACATTATTTCAATTTAACTATCTCTTATTGTTTATTTAGATAAAAACACACTCTCAATGATCAATGAACTGAGAATTGATACTCTACACTTGTCTTGGAATTACCTAAACTTGGTTATTCACTATTAAACTCTATGAAATCACACTCAAAGCAAAGGTAAAGTGTAAAATGATCTCCTTAATGTATTTGTATAGGTTCAAGGGGGTAACTTGCATGTACTACCCCCTCTCTTTGACCATCAGTTCTTGTAATTAATGTGATTAATGGTCCCCTCTATTTAACCATCACTTCTTATAATAAATGTGATTAATGGTATTACCATGATGTGATGTTGGCACACTTTCCATAACCATTACCTATTTATATTAATGGCATGTATTATCCCACACTTTTCTCAAAGTACATGACAATTGTAGAAAAATTTGAATATTCATACCATTGGTAGGAATCTTTATCCCTATACACCTTTGCTTGCATATTATTTATCCTTGTATATATTTACTTTTTCACACATATCTATGGACCATTTACTAGCATACATAACACCCCTCACCCCATACTAATTATGCTTCATGGTCCTCCATAAAAACATAAATACCAAGTTACAAAAATAAACCAAATTAACAAAACAGGTCATGTAACTAAGGTAATTATTTATTGAATAAAAGAAATCCTAAACTAATGGCATATAATTTATTGGTATAATTGAAAACAAACTCAAGTGGAAAAATATGGCCATAGTCAGCTACCATTATAAGATTAGGAATAAATTAGCCATCCAATCTTTTCAAATTTTATACATTGGTAGGACAAATGTTGTGAACAATAAAGGGATTATCCCAATGAACATGAAGCTTCTTAGAGTGGCACATGAACTTGGATTCATAGAGTAAAACTTACATTCCTGGTGTAAATGTCTTATGTTTAAGGTGGTGATCATGTTATGCCTTTTGTTTGTGTTTCTCCACATCTTGAATCCAATGATAAAGAAAATGTTTTTCATCCAATTGTAACAAGGAATATAAATGTGATTTCAATGATGGTTCATAATCTAGTCATCCAATGCATGAAATATGAAGAGAAAGACCCAATAACTCAACTAAAATACTTACTTCTATGCTGAACACCAAATTGAAGGTGTAATTTCATTGAATAACTTGTAAGTTATCTAATAAGCCTAAAGAATTGTAGACACTTAATAAGTAATACATGGATAGTCTCATTAAGGAAGTGCATATTGTGATCACTAGTAAAATTCAATGGATAATAAAATATTGTGATAATATGTTCCCATATGAAGTGCACTATAATTTCCATAGTATAATCTTCTGTTGACACAACCTCAACCTAGAGTGTGAGATAATTAGTTGCTGTGATGACATAATGGGAACTTGTATGTCATATGGATAGGTTAATGGGGCCAAAAAATTCAATAACCCATTTCTCAAATGGTTCTTGTGATAGAAAGGATGTAATGACATGACATCCCAATGATTTGGTTTCTTCATGCACTAGAAAATATCACATTGTCATGCATGCATCTTGGCATCTTGGAAAAGTGTAGACCACTATAGACCAACTAAAAAAACTTTATGCATAGTATCCTCATCAACATAATGTCCTCCAATAATAAATTCATGAACTTTATGGAGTACATCTAGGTACTCATTTTTCATGACATATATTCGAAGTATTTCATCTCATCCAAGCTTATAGAGGTCCCCTCTAATGAGATGGAATGGTACAACATAGACAAATAGTTACTTCTTAGCCTACATACTTAAATGATTTGGAGTCATGATAGTGGTTAACAAGGTTGTTATGTCTTATAATTCTTCAAGAACATGTAAAACATGAAACAACTATATGTTAGGTAAGTTATCTTCAATGGCTTGTGTTGGCTCAATATAATCAATTTTGGAGAGATGATCAAGGTTATAATTGGTATTACTTGGCTTTATCATGATAGAGAATTAGAATTCTTGGAATAACACAATATAATGACAAATTCAACAATGTAACATAGGCTTATTAACTATATATTTCAATGATTCATGGTCTGTATGGAACACAAAAGGAATTACCAACAGATACTATTAGAACTTTTGTAAAGCATAAACTATGAAGAGTGATTTATGCTCTATTGTGGTATAGTTTTTCTCAGTTAGAGTAATCTTTATAATTATAAATTAAATAGGGTGATTGAGGTGACCCTCCCCAAACTATGCAAGTGTCACACCAATAGCCATATCTAAATCATTGACATAGACATGAAATGGTTTAGTCCAATTAGGAAATTGGAGGATCAGTGCAGTGATGAGCTTGTCTTTCAAGGCTACAAAATATTATTGGTGCAAGTGGGTCCAAATGAAGTGTTCATTATGTTTCAAGAGATACTCTAACAGTATGGAAATCCTTTCATAATCTTAGATGAATTTTTTATAGTACCCAGTATGTCCTAGAAAGGCATGAACCACTCACTAGTTTGTTGGCACTGGTAGATAGAGGATGATGGCAACCTTAGTAGGGTCTACCAAAAGTCCATATAATCATATAATGTGACCAAAAAAAACATTGAATAGAGTATTAGAAAGAGATTTTCAAAAATTGAGTGAGATTTAGTAGTTTGTAACACTCAAACATAAGCCTGAGATTAGAGTAGTGGTTTTTCACTAGGTTGTATACTATCTAATCATCCAAATAAACCAAAATAAACTTATGGATAAAGTCTTTAAAGGCCTAAAAAACTATTTAAGAGAATACAATGGGTGAATTATTTAACCTGAATGACATGAAAATATATGTAAAAGACCCCCACTCAATGGCAAATGTAGTCTTAGGTTTATCTTCCTCTGTGATTTATACTTGATGGTATCTATAAAAATCATATGTGAAGGTGTATTTTTTACACCTAACAAAATATTCACAGATTTATTTGGTGAAATGCATCAAAAAAGGATAAGTAACATAAGATGCATTAAGTATTTGATAGTCTACATAAATTCAAATGCAACCATCTTTATTTATGCTTATCACCATGGGGTTGACCCAATCAAACTCATTAATTGGAGTAATAACTCTAGTGTGCAACATACTATCAATTTCCTATTTCATAAGTGCACGTAAATTTGGATTCATTCTATACGGCCATTTCCTAACTGGGTGACCACCTTCAACCATTTGATATGCATTTTTCCTAAGGATGGGTGAACACCCTTCATTTCATTCAAATTCTTAAGGAAAACATGTTGGTATTCTTTTTGCAACTCAAACACTTTAGAAATCTTAGTATTAGACTAGTAGTTGCCCATAATAGCCATCTATAGTGTATCCTTTGTGCCAAAGTTGTGATATATGGTTTATATTGGTTCCAAATATAGATGGTATGTATCAGGATTGGTATTATGAATAGTTCTAGTGCCATAGTCTATGGGGACATTTAAATGATTTTTTAATGGGTTAGGTGGTTTGGACCCTTCACTTTCATTGGCATAGAACACAAGTTTTTTCTTTCCTTTTATAATTTCTTCATGTTATGCATGATGGAGGATAGGTTCTAGTGCAGAGGAAGATTTCTCAATTGGATCATTGAAAATGACCAAGCCTTCTTCCAGTACATCATGTATGTGTTGTAGCTGATCTTTAATAGGACTGGGGTCACCAATAACTACTTGAAACATTATTTACAATGTGAGTCACAAATCCATCCTTGGGGATCAATAAGATAATGCAAAAAACATTTTACTTTTTATAAAATTCCAAAAATAGGTACCTAAATATAATTCCTAGTGAACATACCATACTCTAGCATAGGTGTGTAAGGTGTTGTAAAATGCATGTACCCATAGATATTCTAGTAAGAAATATTCATCAATCAACCACATTGCCTTAGAGTATTTTAGGTATGGTTGTGGTGCTCAGACTCCACTATATCTGATTGTGACTCATATGTGGTTGTCATGATGGAATTAGTGTTGTAAGACAAATAACACTTGAAACCAATAAAGGAGATGCTCATGATGAGTTCACCACTATCTCATTATTATGCCATCAAAAAGGTGAACCAGTGAATGTATATGATTAATATCAGAGTCTTAGAAGGCATAAAGTTGTTGGATGAATTTATAGATTTCCATTTTCTCATGAAACTTTAAAGCTTCATCATGCCTTTTGAGTTGTGTAGCCACAATTGGTCCTTGCATGGCTTGTACAATGACAAGATGAATAAACCTATGGTGCTTATGGTACTAACATGAAATGTCTTAAAAACTACCAATGGCACCACACTGTCTCTTATTAAGGTCATAGTTACCTTGGGACTAGAAATTATAGGCATTACTAATAGTGTCAGAAAGGGATTATGCATTTATCCATTAGAGGATGCCATTTGGAGTAGGATCATGATGCTTATTGCCTTTAGTTGTGATGTTGTATATGTGATTAATATCCTCATTTGTGCTATTAGGTTCTACATACGGGGGCCCATGTGTTTAGTCCAATGGGATGATGACTCGTTGATTAGTATTTTCAAAATTGATATATTACTTCTTGAAGCTTAAATTAGAATTGTTTACATAAAATAAAGGATGACCCAATAGGGATGGAAAGTCATCAACCTCAACCAATTCTAGAAATTCAAAGTCAACATTGAAATTTACCTTGAGGATATTTATATTTGAATTTTTAAGGATGCTAATTGGTAGAGCATAGGTTTTATTGGACACAAATAATACACAAGACAATAGTTATAACAATGGGTTAGCCATTTTTTCCATGCTTCCTTTGTGATCACATTGACCTCAATGCCAGTGTCAAATAAAATGTCTTAGATCACCTATCCATCGATGGTAGCATTCACCAATATTTCCTTATCCTCTTGAGGGCTAAGAGTAATATGAGTATCTTGTCATTGAGCATGATTTAATTGACAATCTTTAATTAGCCTTAGTGATTGATGTTTAAGATAATTACTTAACTATGGGATAATATATTCTTATAACATGCTCTTGTAAAGTTCTTAGGAGTAATCCCATGCTTTATTTTAATGTTTAATGTATTTTTGCATTTCAACACATTAGGTGGCATCATGGTCCTTAAAGAATTAAATTTCCCCTTATAATTCTCGTACCAAGGTCATAGTATCTTAGATCACTTATTTCTATTTTTGAGCATTAGGATACTTTATTGCATGAGAATTTTCATGATAGACCTTCTCAATGGGTGGAATAGACATAGATTGGGATTTTTCACTATTGCATGTTCTGATATTAACCTGTTGGGCCATTGGAGTGATAGATAATGGTCACCAGTGTGGTTTATCAATGCATATCATACTATCACCCTTTTCATTTCTTTTTTTATGATGTTTGTGTATAAATTAGGGTATTTCTCTAAATGGTTCTCCTTTTAAAAAAAAACACATGTTGGATAGATCAAGCAATCTCACTGGTAGTGACCTAGAGACCCACATTTATAGCACATCCATGGTATAAAATGCCACCTCCTTGTCCCCATCCTTAGCATCATCCATAATACCCACCATTATCTTTATTATTTAAAACAAAAGCTTGATGTGTACCATACACGCATGATTCATATATATCACTGATTAGATGACAATAATTTGTGTCATGGGTATATGCATCATATATTACATTAGTTAGACACTTTAGCTTGTTTAGCTCTTTTTAATAGATGACAAGAGTGTACATCATTCTCTTCATGGAAAATTTCATAAGACTACTTTAATATAAGGTGAATGTTCTTTTGAAGACAATTGTTTCTATTATGACCTTCAGACTCACAATCGATACACCAAAGACCACTAAGAGTGTCATGAACATTATTTTTAGTCATCTTTTCTAACTATGATGCCATTAAATCTATTTGAACTTCCATAAAGGGATTGATTCCAGTTTCAATACTACCAATAAATTCAATGCAGAGGGAAACTTCTATGGCCTCACATGAGATGGTAAAGGTTATTTGAGATAATGTTCATCTAAAGGGAAACAACAAGCCTCTGATGAATCACTGGGTATGACGAAAAACATTAATATTAAATGACATCTTATAAAAGAGTGTCTTGAATTGTGCATTATACTCACACACACTTTTAGTTAGCTCTTGTTTTATATCCTTCATCATAATAATAATTTATTGCTCAAATTATGGAATATCAAACTCTTGAAGAAATGATGTCTTGAGATTGTCATAATCAACTAATGTTTGTTGAGGTTCATACTTCCTATACCACTTGTGTGCTCTTTCCATAAGCGTGGTTACAAATTATGTTGCTTTTCACTCAAAGGAATTTATACCACATGCCCTATAGATAAGTTCAAACTTATGAACATGCTATATGACTTTCTCCATGCCTTGATATTTTAGCAAATGAAGCATCATTTCATAATACACAATTGGTAGTTAAGGTACTTGAAATAGTGGCTGTTGAGAATTCCCAAGTCTTATTCCTAGGGGGATGTTTACCACTTCCTCCTACTCCACCTCCAATACCTCCAAAAATAAAAAAAATACCTAAAATGTTGGGTGTGGTAGTAGGTTAATTTATTATGCTTGGATTAATACTCTACCCACTACTTATGTTGGGTCCATTAGGCATACCAAGTTAGGCAATGAAATTACCTTGAAGAGGAAAATAAAGTGTTAATTCACTATGGTTTAAAAATTACTCAACAAAAGGTTCTCTTATAGGGTCAGTATATGAATCTACACTACCTATATCCTAGTTATGTATAATTAATTCATCTAAATCAAAAGTATGAGCTCACTTTATGGTTGGGAAAAAGGGTTGGTTTAGGTCAAATTCTTTAGTATCCACCACCTAGCTAGTTTATCCAAAATATAACAAAATTGGTGTTGTTCACAATCCAAAAATTGGTGAGTCTTCCTTGTACTCTTTTGCTTCATCATGGATCCTAATAACACTTCATAATTCCTCCCATTCCCTTCTTACTCTACTTCCACTTATAACCCTTTTATGAATTTCATATTTACTCTTTCATGACTCTCATTGACTAGCTACCATTTTGAACCAACAATCCTTCACCAACACTCCTATATTCCCCTCCCAACTATGATACTCATGCAAGGATTGGTTTACCCCACCATAGAATTTCAAGTCCATAGTTAATAAACAACTTCTTTACTTCTAATGGGAAATGTCTATACCAACCACGTGGTTCTCAGAGGAACTAAATTTTTTCTTAATTTAGATAGGATTAAATGGTTATGGCCTACTCCAATATGTATCTATTCAATACCCCTCTCCACAAAATATTAATAGGTTATGTCCATGGTGCTCCCAATCAAGTTATGTCCCTTTGATGTGATATCATCCAAGCTTGTCTTTGCCCAAAGTTTTTTGATCGATATTGAGTATAGGCTGAGAACTAAACATGAAAATGAACATGGACTTTGACCAAAAAAAATTCATATAAAGAGCTATAGATATGTTGTTCAACCCATCCACATGCAAAAAATCCTAGTTTAAGATATGAAATTGTAAAATTATATTCGACCTTGGTAATCCATCATTCAATATTATCAAGAGATAATCTCTTGATAATTTTACATTAATATGCAAAATAACTATGGGTCCCATAAATGGAACCAAAATGTTTGGTTTTTATATCTAAAATTTTTCGTAGGGGTGTTGAAGTATCTAGTTCTCAACAAGCTAATGCACTAGAATTTCATGCAAGAATGAGCTCTTGTGCATTCACCCAAAGCACATAGTAACAAAATAGTTCTCATGGGTTATATTGCATAGTAATACACTTGTCATATATAGGTGCTTGTTCATATATATTAATCAATGACTAAATAGAAAAAGAAATACACAGGTGTAGACCTTGTTTAAATTACATAAAAAAAACATGATTAAGAAGATAATTGTCATGAGATTCATAGTATGTGTTGCAAAAGTTTAGATAATGTAGATTTTATTAATTATACTGAAATACAAACCATAAGTTACATAATAGACATATTGATAACTCAATGATGTAACTTAAATATCAACAATAATGTAATATTATGATTACAATAACTATCATGATTTGACTAATTAACATAATCAATCATTACATAATACCAATGTTTAATAGCATTACAGATCTCTACATAGGGATATTTATACTTAGTTTTCCTTGACTAAGTTGTTACATTAATTATGACATATTTAGTGACTAGCCATCAATCTCCAGTGGATTGGGAGTCATGGCAGTCATTTAATTATTTTTCCTATGGACCTGGGCCTTTGTGCCCTTAATTCCCATTTGATACTAGATCTTTTTTTCCAAGTGTACTCCATGTGGGCCAGTGCCAAAATCATGTGTGGTTTAAGTTTGTTTTATCCTTGAGAATCACTCCTCAACTATTTCCTACTTCTTTCATGCTCCCCAAGTCTTTTGTTGATATACCAAGTCCTTCATTCTCAAGTTATCCTTTGTTATTCCTCTCCTTCAACTGGGTCTTGCTTTCCATGATCTTTTACACCATGTTCTTCTATACCATGATCTTCCTACACAATGGTCATTCTATGCCATGCTTATTTCATGCCTTGTTTGTTTCATTCCATGCTTGTTCCATGTTATAAGCCAAAATACTTATCCAAAATTTGGGGTCTAACAATGAGGATGCTATTAAGGAATAGGGAAAGCATGCCCCCTTTATTGATTGATATTATTTTAATTTTAAACACTTATTCATGATATATATGATATATTTTATGTACCATGTTTTACTTGCACATTTAATTTATGGGACTATGTGATATGTTTTTAAAATAATTTATGTATTTAAATTTTTTGTTTAATTAATTATATGGAAATGTGTAATTTTTTTTGGCATGTAATCAAAATGCATATATGTAGAATAAATATCCCATGGAATCCACACAAATATTCACTTGAGCTATGTAAAAATCCTCTAACCAACCACTCAAGAATATTATTGTACCATACTCACGTGAATAAATATTTGAAAATAGCTAATGCATCTATCCAATAAAGATTTGGAATGGTTTATTTTTATGTTTTTGTTATGTAATTTTGTTTACTTATTCAAATCCTTGATCCTTAACTATTTTATGTTCCTATGTTCTTCTTTGTATTTGTTCTATTATATGATATGCAGGCAAACCACCTTGAAAAATGAATGAAATAATGATGTTAATGTTATCAAAAAATTATTCCATGTGTTATAACCATGATTTACTTGATGTAATGTTGCCTTCTAGAATGACATTATTCACATATAATAATGTGTCTATTGTCTTAGGCCCAAGAGCAACTAGTAAAGTAACATACCTCATGACATTCTCATAAGTATGTGTATATTGTAAATATCTATCATCGTATCCAAATTACTTCAAAAATATAAATGTACATGTATTCCTTTCCATTTAAAACAATTCATTCCCCATATTCACCTCTAATAAGGGCTAAAATGACCATTAGTTCCTTTATATAAATGTCTTGGGAAATATCGATCCTTGTAGAATGTGAAATACAAGAAGATCTTCCTCTAGTACCTTCCATAAAAACCTAAGTGACCATTGGATCCATAGATGAGTGTCTTTGGATATGTCAAAATTAATAATATAAGTAATAAAGAATATGGATAGGGGTATCTCATTGAATTATTATTTATTATACCAAATTTAATAATCTCTCTATCCATAAGTTGTTCAATATTTTGTCACAATACACAAAAAATGTTATTCCTAAGTCCATTGATACAATGATAGTTTTTGAATGGTCTTTCCCCCACTCATTAAAGGTGATGGAGGTTGTGATAGTAATTATGAGGAAATATAATTGATTTATTATAAATTAATGTGTGTAATAGTACCTGGTTGATATTTGAAACTATCGAACTTAATTGGTTTATTTTTATTTGTGATAAGTGCAGTTAGTTTAGCTTTTTCATTGTAAACCATGTTATTTGCATCATTAAGGAGATAAATTGGAAAATTTTACTTAAAATATGATGTAACTGGTTGAGATTCCTCATATATAACTATTTTATGAGGAGAAAATGCTATTTTATTACTTGAAGTTGTCAACTTATGTGAATCACAAGTGAGATAAGAGGATAGTTGAAAATATTCATGTAGAGTCTCTTAAAAGAATGATAAGAGTTGTAAAGTGATATTTTATTAAGTGGAGACATAAGCTCCTTGCTAAAGATGAATTACATTTCTAAATTCAAGGGTTGATTCATAATTTTTTAATGTATTCTTAAATCATGAAATGTAATATTAAATAAGTTCATCATGACCTTATTAATCTTTGAATAAGTTTTGATATTAATTTAATAAACTTATTCTTATTAAATTTGGATAATAAAACTTATTATAACTTTTTAAAGTAAGGTAAATACCCATAGAAAGACTATATAACCAATCTAAGGTCTCTCACTCTAAAATTTTGTAGAAAGATTTTAATAATATTATTGCATCATTTGAGCATTTCTAAAAATAAAATAAATACCTAACCAAGTGACTACTAGGATCTTTACTACCATAAAAAAATTAGAACTTAGGAATCAAAAATATTTTTGGATAATTGTAATTAAGTATGATTATTATTACATTTTTTCTTAATATGAAATTGTTTTTCATATTAGTATCACATGATTTAGATTGTAAAGTGAGATAAATAATGATTTTTTGAATATCACTTATGACATACATCATATCAATGATATGAATAGTATGGATATTAATGGTTTATAAAGATTTATTCATGGGTTTTAACTCATTATATATCCTAAAAATATGTATAGTATATTCATAAAAAATAGAAATGCTATTGCATTTCTTGGAATCACACTCTATGGCAACCTCATTGCATAACTTTGAATCACATTTTATGGATACATCATTGCATAACTTGGAATCACATTATACAGAGACATCATTGTGTAACTTAAAATTATCAAAACATTTTTTTCTAGAGAAAACATAGAAAAAATGAGGAATATCACATTCTTTTGTAATAATAAGGCCATTTTTAATTTCAAGAGAGGAAGAAATAACATTATATTTCACTTCAAGAGAAGAACTATTTAACCCCAAAATTTTAGATATGTGTGGATACGGTTAATAATATAGAAAAAATTAAAACATAAGGGTGATAAAATAATCTATATAAGGCCAATTAATTTAAAATTAGTTAAAGGAATATTCTAAATTATAATAATAATATATGATAAATATAGAAATTACCAAATTTGAAAGATGTTCAATTGACTGTAATACCAAAGATAATTGATACTTAGATGGGTTTATTATGTGAAAGTATAGATATATTAGAAATAGGTGAAAATCATGAAGGATAAATATTATATATCAGTTATTAGATTCTTAAAATTATACTTATATGGTTGTGAACACTACTATTATAAATGGACACTACCATCAACACTAGTGTCTATTTGTGATATAGGTGTCTAATATAAAGTAATGACTGGATATTGATGTGACCAACTTTGTTGTTTTGGGTTTTATTTCACCTTTATAATGATGTAATTAGATTTAGAATATAGGTTATCACTATTTTTTGATTAATCAAACCCTAACTCTTTAATTTTCTTCACCCTTAGAATGATTTTGTTAAAAATGGGTTAATTAGATCATAGTGTCAAGCTGAACCCAAAGGCTCCTCTATAAATGGGAATTGACTACATATACAATACTCTAAGGAGGGTCTCTAACTTATGAATTTATCCCTATGTGTGGGAATGTATGTGCATAAGAGTGAAATATACTATATGAAGATGCATGGGTGATATAGCTTGTAATTTAAAAAATATCACTCATGGGATACTATTTGAATGCTTCATATCTATAATATGACTAATCCTATGATTGATATGTAAAGAGGGATGAATAGGGAATAATAATTAGGATGTGGATTTGATTGGTTGAGCTTTAGTAGGTTTTTTATTGGCATTCACTAGATGAATAATTAGAAGGTTTAGACATGTATTTATACCTCACCATTTGGAAATATATCATCATAGGGTTCAATAATACAAATAAGATAACCATAAGGTTTGAAAATTTTTTAATTCATATGAATTTTATAAAATGAACACTATATAATGATCTAGGCACTACCATTAGTGACAATGCCCATCTGTGGTTGGTAGTGTCCAAAAGGCTAGAAAATAGGTACATATATGAAACTAATGATGAAGTAAATTCATCAATTTTTAATATTTTTGTATATTTTATGAGACTTGGGTCATAAAAATAATATGGATTTGACTAAGAGATAAGAATTTAGGCATAATGAGATTGAGAAGGTGAGACTTTTGACAATAGGGAGGTATGGAACTGAAGGGTTGAGCCCTAATTGATATTTGTCAAGTATACAAGACTAAGATGCTATAAATGTTTAGTTTTAGTATCTAGATTTTCCCTCTTTTTATTATAGTAATGCATATGGATGAAATTAATACATTAAATAAAATAAATACATAATGGGTGTGTATAACACACTTTACTTTTACTTGATCCCACTTTGATTACTTTGATGGTGTATGAACTATAACCAAGAGCATGCTATATTATAAAATGATACGCATAATATAAATTTTGAAACCATTAAAATACTTAAAAAGATAGAGAGAAAGGAAGGAATACACCTATGTGCTGATGCAACCATGTTGAATCTTGATTCTTTGACTTGGTAAAAATGCTTCCTTATAAAGCATGAGAGATGGAAGAGGTTCATACCTAAACTTTGGATATTTGTAGAGGGAGAGTGGAAGGTATTATACTTCTGATCTAGTACAAGGATGAGTTATGACGGCCACTGA
The DNA here is from genome assembly GCA_037957365.1 of Torreya grandis. Classification (NCBI taxonomy): domain Eukaryota; kingdom Viridiplantae; phylum Streptophyta; class Pinopsida; order Cupressales; family Taxaceae; genus Torreya; species Torreya grandis. The sequence goes on from JARHVA010000178.1 coordinate 5,832,505, forward strand.
GATCATTATATCTCAATCTCATAACTCAAGTGTGAATATGTAATCTGGTGAGGGTGAATGATTTAATCAACTCATCCTTTAAATCTAGTGATATTGGGTGATTTAATCACTTCAATTATAAATTTGATGAGTTTGAATGATTTAAAATAATTTGAAATGTACACTAAATATGTAATGTACATGATAGATCTAGATGTCTAATTAAATACAAAGGCACACACATTTGACACAAAGAATTGAACATAGAAAACCTCAAAGATAAAAAAACAAGCTAAAATATTCATATAAATGAGAAAATTTTAGTACCTAATATAATATTTCTCATCTCACTTATCCTCTGATCAATCTTTGTAGAACACTACATAGTGATTTTTCCACATGAAAATATTACACTAACATAATCATCAATTGTCACATGTGGATGTGTATTACCAAAGTGGTAAAACCCTTTTTATATTGGGGTGTGGAGGTGGACCGTTATAACCAACATGTCCAAATATCTCCCCAAGAATCATAAAACCAATGGAAATAATTAATATGTTTTATTATTTTATTTACATGATGATTTAACCTATGTTAAATATTTATAATAAACTATTTATTATTTATCTATGTAAATGTGTTAAGGGTATAATAAAGGCATCACTTAAGTATTATATGTTCTAATACTCCCCCTTAATGTTAAGTGTGGATACATGCCATAGTTACATTAATAAAAGAATTATACTCCATAAACCAACTATAATGATTTTATGAGGCATGCAAAATTTGAAGGATTTCAAAATCTTCATCATGTAAAAAACAACTTTTGAAACAAAAAGAATTATAATCCATAAACTACTCAAAGTAAGTTTAGGCTAACATGATCGTGAGACTACATCTCACGGTTTCTCATAAATAATCAACTGAGTATTTTTGGAGCCTTTTATAACATAAAGACCTATGTTAAAATATATGATTTTAAGTATTAGGTACAAATTAAAAACTTCCATAAGACATTTACCAAAAACCATATAAAGTGGTATATTACAATGCTTTACAATGAAAAGAAGTATAGAGAATAATAAGGAAGCACATGGCCATCAGGAAGTGACATTTTCATGCACACTCCCCCTTAATGTCAACTTTGAGAGGACAAACATTCCATGAAATCAAAAAAACTTGATAACACTCAATGGTTTTGTGAAGTTTACTACCATTTGTTCATCTTTAGGATAAAATTGTAGATCAATATCTCTAGAGCTATACAAACTTGGTTATTACATAGAAGGGTGGTACTATGAGAAAAATACAAATAAATTTACCCTAATAACCTTCATATCCTCATGGGTTCTTTATTAGCTTACATAACACTTCTGTACTCTACTTTGGTTGAAGAGACATAGACAATAGGTTTCTTTTTATTTATCTAAGTGATAACACCTACACCAAACTTAAACACATATCCAAAATTAGATTTACGATTTATAGAATCACCATCATGGACAACATCATAATAACCATATAATTTATTAATATGAATGTAAGAATAAAATAAATTAAAATTTACAGTTTCTTTGATATAATGAAGTATATGCTTCACTAGTTTCTAGTGATCTAAATATAGATCTTGCATGAATTTGGAAGAAACACCTACATCAAATGAAGTATCTAGCCTAGTAATGGTTATATAAATTAAACTAACAACAAAATATATATAAAATATGGATTTATATTTATCACACATAGGTTTTAGATCAAGGTTAACACCAAATTAAATAGGATTATGAGCATATTGATATTATGATAAAATAATTAAAATTTTATCCTATAATATTACTATTGAGAGTCATTTATACATGACCAATAATAATCGAGAGTTGTTAATCCCCATATTTCCTAAAAGGAGACTCACACTAATGAATCTCCAAAAGGTATTAGTTACCATATCTTGGTATGTAGTGTAACCTAATTGGATCATTGTGACCATTCCATTTCAAGGGCATTCAATGAATATTTTAAACAAATCAAAATGCATTCAAATTAAGATTTAATACCTATATAATAAATAGAGTGATTTAGTTATGAATAAATATATGATTTAAATATATACATCTATTACACAGATTCAAAAATACATAAGTAACAACAGACAAGAGCATGCAATCAAGATAAACATTAGACTTAGGTTACAACTTAGAAGCTAAACTAATATAACCAAATAGATTGATAAAAAAGAGAAAAGAGGGAAGATTAGGGAGAAAGAGAAAGAAGATACAAATTTTTAATGTATATCTATATAATTACACTAAGTAGACAAACCCTTAGATAAACCAGTCCTTAGTTAAGCTAGAACTAACAATACTCCTACTAAGGATGGTGAAAGAGTCTGTCAAATGAAGTAGAAGAGTCAATGAGGAAAATAGGGTCACCTTATACATGCATAGACCAAGTCTATCAAATGATAAAATTATTAGATAAAGATGTTTTTATTAAAAATATTAATTGGGATTCATTAGATACTCATGTGATTTATAGACATAGCTTCTAAATAGCCTCTACTCAAAAAGGCTAATCTAGAAAGCATGAAAATGCATGAAGGAAATGACTGATAGGATACATGAGAGAGAAAAAACTAGTTTGGTATGCTTATCTTCTCTATTATAAGGGATCCACACCTTATTAAAACATAATATTTGATATTATAGACATAAAGGCCTACAAAGTTTGAACTCAAATCCAAATCTTTTCACTAATGGGGTAGTTACAAACACTCGATGCAATTAGGAGATGTCATCAAAGAGGTAGCTTGAGATCTCTAATATATTAGTGGTATGCATAAGATTTATATAATTAACATCATGCTTGGATTGAATGTTGGTAGTTGAAAGTAATTGGGATTACCTTAGGATGGCTAGTCACCCACATTTTGTGTAGACCATTACCATGCCTCTTTAAGGTATCTATTTATCTTTTCATTTGATCCCATTATGTATGCCATAATTTTATTAATGATGATACTCAATTTCATATTTAATGCTACCATTTATAATCACTTATTGGTGGGAAATTGATCGTAACTTGATTCTATAAATAAAATATTTATATAATTAACATCATGCTTGGATTGAATGTTGGTAGTTGAAAGTAGTTGGGATTACCTAAGGATGTCTAGTCACCCACATTTTATGCAGACCATTACCATGCCTCTTTAAGTTATTTATTTATATTTTATGTTCTACATTTAATCCCATTATGCATGCCATACTTTGATTAATGATGCTATTCAATTTCATATTGAATTCTGCCATTTATAATCACTTATTGGTGGGTAATTGATCATAACTTGATTCTATAAATAAAATTAGATATATAGTCTATTATTAGATTCTTGAATATTTTGACAATGAGATGGGCCCTCAAACTTAAATTTGTGCTTTGGTTGGATACATAGCTAGCGTGCCCTTTATTTGTCATGTTATTTCCATATGGCTTATCTTCTCTCTTATGCTACTCAATGCCATTGATTTTATGCATGGTGACTATTTATATCATGATGAAGTGATATTTCACCATGTGGCATCATCTCTCTCACTTAGAGCTTTGACAAGATTCAAAATTACATGGACTGCCCTAGGCCTACAAAGTAATGGGATGTTTTCACGTAGTAACATCCCACTCATCTACTTTATTAAAGCTTGATAATTTTATTGAACTCCTTTAGGCTAATGGATCACTGGGATGATGCCATATGGTAACATCCCACCAAACTAATTTCCTAGAGGCTCTACTTATATATAGATTTTTATAGGACAATAGGTCATTGGGATGATGCCACATGACAACATCCTACTAATCTACTTGCCCATAGGATTTGAATTGTATGGATTCAACCAAGATCAATGGGTTGTTGGGATATAAACACTTAGAAACATCCCAATAATATAATCATATAAATATTTGATGGCATGAAGGCCCATCGGTTAAACTTAAAAAATATACAAAGTCCTTGAAGAGGTAGAAAAGTGCCACATGGCTCTAGGTAACTTTTGAAGAATCAAGTGAGTGTCAAAATCCTTTTAAACAGGCCCAGGCTATCAGGAGCCATGAGAAGTCATCACGTGACACCGAGAAAAGTTTAATCACCTATGGGAAAGAACTGAAAAGGCACAGTAATAATTTTTGAATTTTAAAAGCTAACCACTATGTTTTGAAATGAAATGGATATGATAATTCAAATGAAAATGTTTAAGTTCAAAGCTAGAAAAATGACTAAGTATAAAATATAAAATATGTGACAAATTAGTAATTTTTTTCATTATAAATCTAATTTAGTCCATTTTTTATAAAATTATAGTCAAATAATAAATCCTTAAAAAACATTTAGTCATTTAGCTCAAAATTAAAGCAGAAATGGACCAAATTGCTTAGAAAAAAAAGTAGAAAAACTAATTTTTTTTAGATATTTACACAAACCTAAGGTGAAATGGTATAAAATATATATTTATAATGTGTTTAAAAAAAAATTATAATATATAACAAGAGTTAATAGCATTATAAAAATTCATATTTTAACTTGATGCAACATAGATGTGATTTCTATGCTAGGTTTTAAGATGCAAAATTATTGTTACTCAGGATTGGATAAAACAATGAAGATCATTTAAATTAAATATTCACATATAATAAATATTCACTTTCAATAAGGTAATTATAAATAGGCAACCACCAATTAATTCCTTAAGGTATAAGACCAAACTAGAAAACAAAAAGAGGGTATCCATTTTTAGTTTGAAAATGGGTTGTGTTGTGCAAGTAACAACAAATAGTGACTCCTGAGAAATACTCCTGATTATTTCAAGCATCCAAAATCTCTAATTTCAAAATAATAAAAGTATTATCTACAATCAATCACCTCAAACAAACTAGAATTTAAAGGCACTAAAGTCTATAAGAACAAGTGGCATACTAAGCTAATAATCCAAACAAAGACCATCCAAGTGTGTGATCAAGTGGTTAATTCATTTTCTTTGCATTTAAACACAATAATTCAGATTTGTATAAGTTCATAACTATTAAAAGAAAAATATTTTACAATTTTTTAAGGGTGAAGTGGTGTGGGCATTGCTTTATTGCAAGATAAATATCCATATCCATGATAGACATATAATTAGTCCCTTCTTAAGGCCTTTCTCTACTACCAACTAGGCCAAAAAGTCTATGTTGGAGGCTACCAAAATCTCCCTTTCGAGGATAAAGTTTGTATTTTACATTTTGACTCAATTATTTTTTAAAGGATATTTTGCATGTAGAGGGTTCAAGACTAAACCATGGGTATAAGGAAATCAACAAGTTCATGACAACTCAAGGAAAATTAGAATTGAATTTATGCTACATTTTATTCAAATATTTCATTGAGTGTATTAGATGGTTTTGGATAAGATAATAAATTTTATACATTCATAAGTTCTATTAAGAATCATTGACCTTTGAAATATATGAAATGAACAAAGTAACCACAATAATTCATACATTATTTTCAAGTAAAATTACAATTAGGATACCTTGGACATGGAACATGTTGGTATTGAGAAATTATGGGTGGTTATGGTGTCATCAAAGGAGATCATGACCTCCTTCTCTTCTTTTAACTTAGGCTTAGATGGAAACTCTTCTACATTCAAGCCTAAATATTCTTGACTTCCTATTTCAGGTTTAACCACCTTTGTTTTTAAGATGATCACATGACTAAAGTCCATTGGTTTTAAACTAGGACTGAACCAAGGAGAAATATAATCAATTTTGAACTCTTCTAGCTAATTTTACTCAAAGGGACAACCCCCTTATTCTTGGTCTTTTTCATCTATCTCATTCCATTCTAATGATGTAGGGAAGGTGTCATACTACCATAGATATGCTCATCATCTTGGACTAACTCTTCAAATGCATGATATAGATAATATGAGATGGATGATTTAGATGCAAAAAAATCATCTTAATCCTCTAACTTCTATAGTTCTTTTCATGGTTCTTCTAGCTGAGTGCAAGATTATTTAGGTAGTTTTTCTTCATTTTATATGGATAACTCTTTATCAATTACACTTTTGGCCACTAGGCTACCCTATATAACTATTCATACTTATTCATATTTGAAATCATTATCACCACTACTGTAGCCTTGAAATAATGGACCAATATCATGAAATGAAATGTTCTCAATGTGCATTATCAAGTCAACATTAGTAGTGTAGCTAGGTGCATAGAATCCAAAAGGTGTATTAGGGTATGCAACCTCATAGCTTGGATTGTACATTGTCTACGAATTATATCCTTAAAAAAATGGTACTTGATTAGTTTTAAAACCCAAAGATACTAAATCACTAAGATAATATGAAGAAACTTGCTAATTACACACATAATTAACTGAGTTAAATTCATTAAAAGAGTAAGTAAGGCTCTCATTTATCATAGGGAGGTTTGTTTGGATGAAGTTTTAGGGAAATGCTTCATTTTAAGGCACATATTGATTCATGGGATGACTTGTAGGCACGTAAATCAAATTATTTTGAGCATAAACACCCTACTATTCTAAAGAATAAGAAGGGTCAAAACTAAATCCTTGAGACATTGATTGTTGTTCTACATAGATAGCCTCTTGATAGACCAATGCTAATGATTTAATTACATATGGGTTCATATTAATGAACTTAAAAATTAAAATGATCTAAATCATTGAGATAAAATGTTATGGTTGTGATCTTAGCTTGTAAGAAATGATCCTTCAACCTAGTGTATAGTTGATGGAATCTATGGTTGAACACACTAGTTGGCTCTTTAGGCTCTTTACGAGATATGACTAATTGATAAAACAATATAGAAGGGTCATTATGTATAATAAAATAGTTAAGGAATTATTTATGATCAACATTCCACTATTCTCAAAATGGGGACCCTCCTTTCTTCAATTTTAAAAATGTGCCCAAGATGCTGAGCATGTTAAATCATTTGACTGCATATAGATTTGATTGGATTTACCAATGATTATACTTCTGAAATTTATGGTTAATCATTAATTTTTAAATAAGGATTGACACTTATATATTTTCAAATTATTTTAAGTCTTCTTCAAGTTTTATTCAATAATGAATTATTGACCATTGATGGTTCAATGATGTGTAGATAAACATTCACTAAGGAAGTGTGACTAGGTTTTCTAATAAACATAAATGTGATAATTTTCACTGGGTCTTTTTAAACTAACATTATATTATTTTAAAATAATTTACTTGAAATTTTTTGATTTAAAATTGTTTAAATTACCTAAGATGGGCAATGATGTCTTCAAGAAGCTAACTTAGTTTCTTGTTTAACCTTGCAGGATGTCAAAATAAAGTTAAGGTTTATGATGCCTTAAAAGATGTAAAAATTTGGACTATGACCTAAAAGACAAGTGTCCACCTCACTAGGCTTCACAACACCTTAAGGATTCACCACATCCCATGTAAGACACCTAGAGAAAATCTACTAAATCTATGAGCTACATGGCATCATTCAGAGGGATCACAAGGAAGTTAGCCATTTGAATTAAAATATAGGGGCTACATATTGGGATATTACCCCCTACAAGTAAGCTTATCCAATCCAAGTTGACTCACATCTCCCATGCATCCTGCATCAGTGAAAAATCCCATGAGATACCATCGTATGTCTCAAACACAACCAATCAGATCTAAGCAGCCCTATGAGGTTATGTGTGTCTCCCTTGGGTTCATCCAAGGTCACCACATGTTCAAACCACATTTCATCCATCCAAATCTCATAAGAGCTCACAAGGTAAACACATAGTTACACTTAAGCCAACTGATCAAGGTTTGGTGATGTAAAACTATTTAAGGCACGTTCTGAGAATGACACTTGGTAGAAGAATAAATAAAAGTTCATGGTAATGATGCATGTCCCCTTCGAGCCCATATGATGATTTTGTATGTCATTCTTTCACTATTCTTATCTGAGATCTACAAGATCACCTTCAAGAGAGATGTGTGTCTCTACCCAAACCATCTAATTAGCACAAAGTTACTAATAGCTAACCAAAATACTTCCAAGAGAAACACCTTGCAAGAGAAACTACTATTGCCTAAAAAGTGATGTACGACATTCTTACAACCTATAAAAATTAAATGACACCATCTGAGAGATCAATACAAATTAAAAGATGCCATGTGGTAGGATATAAAAGAGTCATCAAACAAAGCTGCATTTTAAGAGCTCATGAGGCGATCAAAAGGCACCACATGTCTAGATTTTGAGCTAACTAGGTAACTTAGTCATATTTAGGCCCTATGAGTACCTATGTGGATCTGAGGTGGAAACCACATGTTAAAAGTTGTAAATTTTTAGCTTTAAAGCTAAAATTTATGGGAAATCAAAGACATATTAAATTTAAATTTGAATTCTGGTGTAATTAATTTCCAAAAGAAATAATTCAAATTTATTTCAAATAAATGCAAGGTTGATAAGCTTGCCATTAATATGACATGAACCAAGACCACCATCAACATTACATTAATTAGGGTGATCTTTCAAGAGGATACATAATCAAGGCTATTGTTATTTTCATTCTAAAAACTATATGCATTTTCTTTTTCTGCTATTTGCATTCTCACAATTCAAAAAAGCTCAAGCCATTTTCAAATTTCACTCCCAACCACCATTATCAAAGCTTGAAAGTTACAAAAATATACAAAGACATTGATTACTACCTAAAGCATTATAGAAGATGGCACAATCAGGTCTCTCTACTCCATGTAAGAGTAGTTATTTTGTGAATGATGACTTTCTATTCTAGTATGGTAATTCAATCATCTTCAAGGATACTAAATTTATTTTTGAAGCCATAGCATCTACCAACATGCACTATAGTAGCATATATTTCAATATGAAAGCAGACATGGCTATTGATGAGGATGAGACCATGCCTCATATAATCCATCTAGATTTGGATATCATGGCCATTAATGCATTCAATTTTCATAAGGCCATGGCTAAGCCATAGGCCATACCATTCACTGACCTAGTTTACAAAATTTTTGGGAGATCAAAATGTGAAGACAAGATGCTCAAATCAATGTCTTAAGGGCTCCCAATTTATTTCCCAATGGGGCCAAGATTTGAGATTTATTATGAACTTCCCTTCCCATAGATAGAGTATAATTAGGTCATCATAAATAATTGGTATGAAGTGTACTCCTTGAAGAAGGTATTGGCTTCATGGGTGACTGAACCAATAGGAGCTATTCTCATGGATGACCAAGGAAAATTTCCCATCCAATAATTCAGGTAAGGAGTTAAGATTATCCTAGTCCTCTTAAATAAAATATTTAGCAATCCACACATTACCTATGTAGACATAAGGGTTATTCCACTACTATAGATCATCTTAAAGGACTAATAGATTCCCCCACTTAGGGAAATCATCAACAACAATTTGGTATATGTTATACATGACACTTGTAATAATGGTGACCACTTCTTCATGATGAGATACTTGTTAGATGTAATATGTGCAACTATTTAATTGGGTCATAATTCATAGTCTCCTAAGCAATAAGAGGTTATGCCTAATTTAAAAAAAAAAATGCAAATTCATCAATTTAAACAAAATATAAGAGTGATTTTAGAATAATTATACCTATTAGTCTACAAATTGATCACTGAATGTGATATATAGAGGGTTCCCCCTAAAGTTAGGTAGACCTTGAGAGACATGGGTACTTATTGGTTATACCTAAATTGCACAGTCATCAGGATAGGAGTGATGGTGGCCCCTCTTAGATTGCTAAAGTATGTACGAATGAAGTTGGCCGAAGAGGAGATGGCCTATCAACTTCTACATCAAGTTGATGGAGTATTCAAAAATAAGAAGAAAATAATCCCCCATAAGGTTCCCTACAAATTGGGGAGGACCAAAATTAAAAATTGGCATGATATTATTATAGCTACGAGGTATAGGGACTCATGCCTATTGCCTAAAGATGACTTTAGAGTATGGGATCCAAACAATATCATTACCAAACATCTATTCAAATTTAATAAAGATGTATCAATTGATTACAAGAATCAATAAGAAGTGCATGAGTGGAGATACAAAGATGCTCTGAATAATGAGGTGGTGCTCTAGAATACTACAAATAAGAACATTAAGCTGGAGATGAGACTAGATAGAGAGAAGAAAAAGGAAAATATTGTTAGGTCTTGACCACCACCAACCCATGTGAGCATGTTTGATTCTATTTATGAGGAAATACATGATGAAGAAGATGAAAAAAATGTTCCTCTTATTAGGAATATATTAAGGAGGCCTCCATAACTTACCACTTCAAGTGATCATTACCTACCTCTAAACATTGAGCAAAGAAGATCCAACAACTAGCTTGACCCTTCCTAAGGGCCCACATTAATCTCTACATCTGTTATGGGAGTTATTATTCAAATCTTAAGTTAGCTTGACCATGCTTCCATTGACCTTAAGGAATTAAAACAAGGCATTGAGCTATCCATGGAAGAAATACATGCACTAGCCAAAAGAAATATTGTGAAGGTCTACCAGAGGAAAAGGGAGCCCAGGACTACTATGAGAGGAGAAATAACCCATCCATCAGCTTCTCAAGTGACTTATACTATCACTAGCATACCTTAGACTTCCAATGTAAGTACAACACCACTACCTTCTTTTCTAATTATTAGTGAATTCCAAGTTTCTTCTACTTTTACATTTAATCCTCCCACCATTGTCCCCCATTTTCTTTAGTATCATTAAAAACTACAAATACCATTGCTCAACCTTAATTTGATGCTCTGCTAGGCCAAGCTAGTGGTTCCTCAATATTAACCCTCCCCCATTTAATTTCTCATGCCACTTCAAACATTGCTTCTTCCTAGGCAGCCAAAACTAGTACATCACTCACCATTAGTTCCCTTGAATTTAGAAGGCCATTAAGGCCCATTTCAAAGATATATACCTTTCCAAATCCACCTTTGCCTACATCCCCATTTAATATTACTATAGATACAAAGGTGAGTGTGTCTCCAAAATTATCCTCATTTTTCCTAAATATACGTCTTGTGAGAACTCTATTTATTACACTTAGGTAGATGGACCCAACAGGTTTGATGCACATTCCTACTATATATTTAGCCTCTACCTTGACCCAAGCACCTCCATTTCAATGACCTATAACAAATACAACACCTACTACTATCCTAAATTGGGTTAGATACATTATGAAAATATCAAGACAAGAGAGGCCTCAAGTAGTCCTCTTTGCACCATAAATTGGTAAGATATTTGATGCTGCTATAGGCACAATGAAGAGAGTGGTGAGGAGGAAATTTAAGCATCCCCAGTATATTTCAGTGGTGGACCATGAAAGTGAAGATTTACTCTTCACTTTAATAAGGAAGAGAAAATTTGGTCTAGGTGAGGTAGATGAATATGTAGAGGACCTAGTGTCCATGGTCCAAGTAAGCATAGAATCCACAATGGCTTTGATGAAAGGTATGTAGTAGGAGATGAAGAGACTAAGGGAACATGCATTGCCTATAATTCCACATAACAACACAATCTATGTGATTAGTGAAATAATCAATGTATTCAATCCATATAAGGTCATGAAAATAAGATATGAATATGGGACTCTATAGTATAATATGGTCATTAATTTTGACCAAAAACTTACACTCTATGATGCCACATTGGTAAACCTAGATAGAGTTACAAGGAACAATAAGTCCTTAGACCTAAAGATATTAGCCCTTAAATACATCATCCCAACACAAAACATTTTTATGAATAGAAGAAGGATATTAAAAATGTTGATATAATAGATCAAAGATGTAACTTCATCCTTAGAGAAAATAGAATTCAAGATTACCCTATTGTTGAAGGATCCATGGTCACTAGGGTGACTAAACTTGATGGCACCTTCATGGATACCAAGAATTTAGAGCCCAAATGAAGGTATTTATTGTAAAGTTCTAAAAGGACATAACTAGTTCAAAGACTAAGACTGAGGTAATGAATATTGTGGCTTTTTCTAACCAGAGGCTAGAGAGAGCTGAGGCCATTAAAGAATCACTGAGTCCTATACTTGTAGAACATGGTAGGTTCATTCAAGAAACACCTAATTTATTATGGCCTATGATCTTGGATTTTGACCAAATTGACTAGGATTACTTATCCTATGCAAAATTTTGGACAAAGGAAGAGGCAAAGAAGAAGAAGTAAAAACAACAAGCTGGTCATCAACTTCCTCTAGGGCCTTGAGGAATATTCAGCTTTATTTTGTAAATTTAAATTTAGAAGATTCTATTGTAATATGTGGTATTTTAGCCACTTGGCTATATATTAGAGTATCTTAATGGGTCCACTTATACTTGAATAGGTAATTTTGAGGCCAATATATATGGCTCTTCCCCCTCATTATAAATAAGAACAATTGTTATAGAATTAATACAAAAGAACTAACAATTTGAGAGATTGTCTCTATGATTTATTGTGTATTCTATGGTTTCTAATCCTTAAGATTTTAGATAAATAATGGCTTCTTTTATTCTAACTAATCTGATAATAATATTAATATAGGCATATATTGGTTTGAGTTTAACACTAGGCTAATAAATATGTTAATATATGTGTTATGTTTTCATCTTATTTGTGATTGAATGTGTTTATGCAATTTAATGTAAATGAGTAACTTTTTTGTAGCATATGATTTTAGATATATGAATTTATTTTCCTTTGAAGGATCGACTACATTCATTTGGCTTTGAGTATTACCCTAGGGCCAGTGAATTCTAGTTTTACTTGTTATTGTTATAGAAGATAAAAGAATTGACACCTTTGATCATCTAAAGTAAAATTTATTTTATAACTTAACCTAATCACCTTTGGATCTACCCATAAATACCTATAGTTTATCTCATTCTGTAAATATTTATAGTTTGTTTGTGCTTGGGAAATAATTAGCAAAGTTTAGAATAATTTGACAAAGATTAGCAAAAAATAAAGTGTCACTGCATATAATATGTTATCCCTATAGTATATTATACTTGTAGAATTATAAGTGGTGGACATATCTTTTCTATTTTTCTATTTCCAATATTAGTTGTGTAGAAAACTCAATCCCTGAGTTTTTTTATGGCTTATAATTGAGTTTATTACTTCCCCCAATCCTTAGTGACTATTGATGATTTAAAATTGTGCTTGTTCTAACACCAACAATGGGAAGTTTCAAGATGTGGGACTTGCGACTTGAAACAACCTCCAGATTTTTAAGAAGCTGGTCTCTTCTTTATATCAAGTGTATACTGGGAAAAGGGATAGGAATTTTAATAGAAACACAAATGCAAGAAAGAAAATCTAACTATGGTGATGCGCTTGAATGTAATTCGACCTTAATCCTGAGCACAATGAGATTATATGTAAGATTCATTTACATTTAAGAGCAAACAAGTGCATGATCAATGTAAAAGATGGAAATAATAGAAACAAAGGCTCACAGCATAGACTACTTTTGTAGTGATATAGAAAATGTCAACAAAGGCACAAGGTTCAATCTTCTTATTTGAATTTTCTAGTCACATAAGAGGCACAGAAACACACACAGTTATATAAACTTTTCAACTCAAGAAAATGGAACAAAGGCAAATGACATTCCTAATCATAGCTCTAGAAAGTCTAAACTCTTGACAACATAGCCTAGACTACTTTTGCAATGACATAGAAAGTATCAACAAAGGCACAAGATTCAATCTTCTCATTAATTCTCTAGTCACATAAGAGGCACAGAAACATGCACAGTTACATAAACCTTCCAACTTAAGAAGATAGAACAAAGGCAAATGATATTCCTAGTCACAGCTCTAGAAAGTTTAAACTCTTGACAATAATTCTCTCAAAAAATTCTCTCTGGTATCTGATTATTCTTTTTTTGGTGATCTCTGCACCCTTATTTAAAGCCTTTGATTCACTCTGGATTGTCTGCTTGTTCTCAATCTAAAGGCCCAACTAAAATCTAATCGAACTAGAAGTATCTTAATAGAAGATATTTCTTAGATTCTAAAACATTCTGTCTTCCAACAGTTCATTGGATAAAAATAGATCGCAAGACACTCCCTTCTATTCCATGAAAGAGGACACTTAGCCAATTCCTTGAAAACCTTCTTATTACTTTTAGGAGACACTGGAGGATGACACTTGTTAGGTTTTGCAACCTTACTGAGGACACATGGTGCTCTCTGCTTTACCTATACTCTTACTATATATTTGCTTAGGAACATTCTACCTTTGACACCTATCACAATCTACTTCTTTGAACTTTAACAACTTAAAAGAAAATAAGACCCACAACCTTTCTTGCTGGAGCAACTTGAAAAGGAGCATAGGGATAGGTGGCAATTTTTGCTTCCCTCAACAAAAGACACATGGCAATCTCCGCTTTACTTATTTGGGGTTACGTGGTGGTCTCCACTTCTTTTAGCTACCTTCTTAGAAACTTGTGGAAAGTGACATGTGGCGGTCTCTGCTTTACTCTATTTATATCATAGAAATAATCGAGTCCCATTTCATATTTATTTACATAGACAGCAACACCTAGCGGCTTTTGCTTGCTTTAAAAACAAAAATTGTGACCCACCATAGTCTTTGCTATATCAATGAAGCAAAATGAAGATAATTTGGATCTTGACATGTGGTGGCTTCTGCTCTCTTCTACTGGGATACTTGGCATCTTTTGTCACTTTTAAAAAAGCAAAATTGAGACCTTTTACAATTGCCACTTGGCACTTTCTACCTGACCCTGATACTTAGCTTTTGAAACCTTCCACTAAAAAGAGATTTGGAATGCAGATGCTGATATGAAATGCTTGAAACATGGATGCCGATATGAAACATTGATGCCGACACTTGTCACGCTCTATTGAGTTGCTATGAGGTATGTGGCAATCTTTGTAGCCTTACTAAAATTATGAAAAGTGCCTCAGATGATGACACTTGACAGCTTTCACTTGACTTTGACACTTAGATAAAAATGAATCAAAAGGAAAAATAACACCTATGCTTTATTTCAAAACTTTGCCGTCTCAGATCAAAGTATGTGGGAATAAAATTTTGTAGCACGTAACTGAAAAATAAAATGAAACGTAGAGTAAATTTTTACTCTATATTTATTGGCAACCCCAAGGACTTTTGAGCCTATTCAAAAAGAAACCACAACTCCTGCTAGATCAAAATTTCAAAATTATAGCTTCAACAATGTTATTTGGTAGGTGAACCACTCATCATTAGATAAACCTTGATTATTTTACAATTCATTGAAGGCTAAATCAAGGTTAATAATATCCTTGTGTGAAAAATTCTACAAAATTTGAACCGTAGCATTCAATTTGAATTCGAGCTAGGAAACAGGAACTAAGACATCTTCTACTTCAGGGACTAATGAATCATCCCTTAGATCCTGGAAAATTGTCTGATCATTCTATTTAGCCAAAAACAAAGGTTCAATTTCATCTACCATCAGTATGGTTTTGTCATCAAGAAATAGAGAAGGAAGACCTAATTGTACTAGATCTTCAACATGCTATTTCATTTCATTGATTCCTTGCTTCATGACATCTAGAAGCTCTCTGCAATTGATGGTTGTGGAATTACAACTGAGAACTTCATTTACTCGCTTAGCAGTGACCATTATGTTCTCAATTCTTACTGCTAACAACATTGCATCCGTCGCATATAAATCTTTTGTAGCAACATTTTTGAGTCCATTACTCTCCCAGAAACCATGGACAGAGTGTTTACAACTGAACTCTCCACCTTTTTACACAATTTCTATGCATTTAATAAGAAGGTGAGAGAAGGCCTGAGCTGAATAATCTCTGAAGAGATTCTCTTCCACATGGATTCATATAGCTCCTTCACTAGACTTAATACTCTGACATTCTTTGGCTTATTGGTCAGCTCTAGTGTCAATTATGCTACTCTCTATTGCTCTACTTGAAATTGGGCTTGTATAGCCACATTATTATTCTGTTCGGCCAGCAGCTTTTGTTGCAATTGGGTAACTTGCAATAGGTGTTCCTCACATTTTCCTTGCAATGCTACTTTTTTGTGCCTTAGGGTCATCACTGCATCCTTTACCTATGTGAGCCCTACCTTTAAGGAATCATTTTGGGCCTGGACTACCCAGTGAGTCTAAAGAGAAACAATGTCTTACAACTATTTATTTAGATTCTCTATCTCATTGTCTTTTCTATTTATCTCTGTGGTCAAACTATTATATATTGCCTTTTCCTTCGCTAAATCAACCTCCATTTTTTGTAGCCTCCTTGATGTCTTCAAGTAGTCTTCAGAAACTGCAGAAGTGGATTTGGTTAGCAGCTTAATTTTGTCTTGTGGCCTGAAGAGGGACATGTCAATGGCCACTGCATTCATCATGTAATCCTCTAGCTGCATCTGCTTAGTTGGCTTTATTACATTTGGTGACAAATGAGTCACCATAAATTGCTACTAAATGGGGTCAAATTGTGACCACAGATGGGGGTAGCCAATGCTTTATTTTCCTTGATCTTCTTTTTCTCTCTTTGGGCTCCCCTTGCCTTCCTAGCAGCATCTGCTTGGGTATGGAAGGTAGAAGGAGAGGCAATGTGCCCACCCATAAAAGGATGTCCCTATGGTAAACCATATTGAATAGCTAATTCTTGTCTATTGGCAATCTAAGGGGGAATTTTCTTGGGAACAAAGGGGGAGAAATGAGGTAATGTTAAAGCCTGAGGTGGCCCAAATGGGCGAAGTGAGAAATGGGAACAATAGAAGTGGCAGGGGATGTCATCTAGCTAGATGAAATCACCATGCCAATAGGAGAAGAAATAGACTGAGAAGGAGAAGGAGGGATAATACTTACCTAAGGAGCAATTATAGTATTCTATAATTGGCAATGTGGGGTGTCTGTCTCCTCTTTTGAATCAAACTGAAACTACACCCTCTTTCATTTCTTGGGTGTGTCTTCTTCTAGTTGCATTTCTTTCCCTTTCAATGATGCTTGTGGAGAACTGGAAATATCTATAACCAATGTCGATGGGGAAGCTTGTGATGGTGAAGGCACCACACTCTTCTGCATTTCCATGACACTGAGAGATTGGGGCCAAATTGATATAGTTACTATAACTACAATTTGCTCTGAGGCTTGTGACTCTTGGCTTGGCCCAGCCCTAGCTTCCTACTCTACACCTGGTGTTGGAAAATTACTTGTCTCTAGGCTAGATACAAGGGAGAGATGGCACTCATCCCATAGTTCTTCCCATCTCTCATCTGTGTCTACATTCCTGAAAGAATGGGTTGTTTGACAAATTTCTTGCCTATATTTCCAATAGGCCTCTATTTTCTCAGCATCCCAATCTTTATTCTTTAATGTCCTTCTTAAGCCAGAAGTCATTTTGACTTTAGGATCATAATCCCTCTATTTAACATAGAATGTTTCCCATGGTCTATTTTGTGAAAGGGGCAAGTCGGTTAACTCAACATAAAACCCAGGAGCATCTTCTCTAGGATTCTTCTTGGTTTCCCAAAAAGGGCAGCCCTCATGTGCAATTCTGGTTGCAACCCTGTTAGTCATTATCCAAGAGGCTATTAGACCATTTGGGTCATAAACCCATTTGTCTTCTATTAGAAGGAAACCCAAAAAGGCTAGCTTTCTGAGCAACACAACTTTAGCATCTCTAGCTTCTAAAACCATGTTGATTGTCATCCATGGGAGGTTATACATTTTGCTTTTCCTCTTCCCAAAGCCATAATCATTGTCTACTATTAACACCCACCTGGTGACCTCTAAGAATGCTAACCTAAGAGTCAAAATCTTAGGTAGCAACATTGGTTCCCCACAAAAATTGTGGACTCTTATAATTGTATGGTGAGGCCCAAAATAGAAATCACAAGGAATTGGGCAACTGGCCAGAAGGTTTGAAACACTTGAAAACAATCTGCTCATGACTGGTTTGGGGCTAAGGTAACAAAAAGTAGGGGTAAAAAATAATTCCCAGAATTCATATGGGTCACTGGTCCTTGATAAAATATGTGTCCATGCAGACACAGGAATGGTCCTTTAGAGGTCAAAACCTAGGTCATACATATCAAGATACATATGTTGGGAAAAGAGGTTAGAATTCTAAAACAATATGAGGTGAAACGAATAAGAAGAGTACCTAAACACTCTTTTTGATTTGAAATGGGCCAGTTGTTCCACCATTGAGAAATGTGTTCAAAAAAGTCAAGTCGATACTCTTGAGTTTCGTCAATGATCTTCAGCCTGAAGAGGATAGCCATTTGTTTTGCATAAACTGCCATATCATCTTTCATGCCAAAGATGAAATCCATCATAGACAGTGCATCTTGGCTAGCTTGTTTGAATTGAGCTCTCACTGTAGGGAGTGTAGGCACCATAGTGTCATCATCACCCATTTGTAATTTGGATCTCAAGAACCTTGATTGAGTATTGATGTTTGCCCATGTTCTTTGCATTTTAGAAATAGTGGGAAACATATCTATACTATTGTGATACAGGGCTAACATATCCCTGATAGCCTACGGTGTGATTTGCATCATGAATGGACCTCATTGAATGGTGCATGAGGGTGCATGGAACAAGTCTGCACATAATTTAACCAAGTCAGGGTATGGATGTATAGATGGGACAATGAATTGTGCCAATTGTGAAGTCCATATCCTCATGGCAAATGTTTCATATTGCCATACTTTGGCCATCTATAGACACCTTTGATGTGCCCCTTCTCTAAGAGTTTTACTACTAGCTCTTTGAAGAATTGGGTCCATGATGCCATCTGCATAATCTTTTATTTTTGTTGGGTCACTTTCTTGACCAACTTTAGGAATCCTAGTTTGTGGATAGGTCTTCAATGGCTCCATGGGAGTTGAAGCATATAACTTGCTCACAAGAAACTTGTCAAGGGATTCATACATCCCAGTTCTTTGTGAAGATTGTGCCCCCTCCATATCTATACCTTTTTTGTGATAACTTGTATGAACTTTTGCAAATAGAAACACTTTCACTGAAGTAAGTTTACTAAGCACTAAAAAATACAAGTAGCAGGATATTTTCTCACAGATGCAGGAATGTTTGATAACTTGTAAGATTTAACTCTTACTAAGAGGTATTTATTGACCTATCAAGTCTCAAAATGGCATTAAACTTAGATAACTATTAGGAAATCCTACTCAATCTTTATGGAACAATGAGATAGACACGTTATGCAAGTGGTAGCGCAAGGTACCTTGGGGATTTCTAAAGATTTGGGAGATATTCAATGTATTAGAGAATTTTGAATTTTTTTAAAATTCTAAGCTGCCAACTACGTGTTCAAAGAACACTTATTTAAAAGAAAAGTGAGAAAACAAAAATGGGAAAACAAAGCAATACAAAAAGGGGAAACTATCTAACTATATTAACCAGGTATCTTTATCTCCCTCCTGGATCAAAAGAAGAATTTCTAAAGTCTCCTTCATGACAAGACGACTTATGTTGTCAGACAAGTGGTTGAATTAGATGTAGCTTGGATGGCTTGCTCTCTTTGTATGCCACATTGATTGGCCTAAATTTGAATGAGTCTGAGTCAAACATGCTTCCAACATATATAAACTCTTTTTGTTCTTGGAAGCTTGTCAAATGTTGATTCTTGACACTGGCATATCTTATCGAGAAATTAATGACTATTTGCTCATCAATAAAAGCTCTTTGACATAGATTATTTATTGGCTCATCTCCTTCTGCCTTAAACTCAGGTTCTATTGCATGATCATCTTTTTTAATGACTTCAAAATTACCAACCTCTTAAAAGGATAATTCTACAAGTTTGCAATAATTTTGCACATGTAATTGAGTCTCAATGCTATTTTGTTCATCTACAACTGGCTCACAGCTTCCTTGAAAAATGGTATAACTTGACCCAATGATTTCAAAAAAATCATTCAAATCATGATCTAGGAAATGTCCATGCTCCTCCACATCATCTTGCAAAGTAAGAAGAAAATCAAAAATTATTTCTTCTTCATCAGAGATTAAGGCATACTATTGTGACTTCTCACTCAGAATCTGGAATTCATGTTGAGAGACTCGAGGATTAATAGAAGTGGTATCTTTTAACTTTTCTTCCTCTAGAACATTTGGAATTTTATGATATTCATCAAGTATAACATAAGTGCCTAGACCAATAGAATCGTAATTTCCATATGGGTCACTCTGCATCATAGATAATAAATGATCATTTTCTTCTTCTTGATTATGTCCAGTCCATTCACCTAACTCTTCAACAAAAACCCTTTCTTCTTTATTCATCATAGCATGAGCTGCCTCTAACTTTTCAGTTGGTTCATTGGTGATGTGATCTTTATATAATGGCTCAGATAATATCTTCATCTTTGAACCATATTTGGTTCTTAAGATGTGATGAGACCAATCAAGGGACATATATCCTCCTATCATGGCTGTAAAGTCTCTGGATAAGCATAGGCAAAAAATAAGAGGTATATCTATGACCACTACATCTTGATTTACAATTATATTGGGACAAGTATATAATTGTAATGGGAGTTGTTTAATTCTCCCTATTGTTTGTACTACTTTACCATCTAGCTGCATGACTCCTTTAGTGAGTGGCTCATATTTTATTTTTAAAGCATTAGCTATCTGCTTAGGCATTATTATAGTACTAGCCCCTAAATCAATCATTGCATTATGTAGCAGTTTCTTGCCAACTATTAAAGTTAAATAGAAGGGATCTAGTTTGGATTTGATTACCTCTACTGTATTATTCACTAGGGCTGTTGTCTATAGATGAATTTTATCTTTAAGCTTTTCCTTTTCAATAAGTCCTTCTTTGATAACAACACCTTTAGGCACTGCTTGGCCTTGTAGAGCTTCTTGTAGTAGTGTCTTCTATTCAAGAATAGCCAATATATCCCATATTAATACTTGTGCTGGAGTCTTCTTTGATTGATCCACCACATTTATTGGTCCCAGAGTCTGAGTTCTTTGAAGATAAGGATATCTTGTTTTTTCTTGAATTTGTGTAGGAATCCCTTGATTCTGCACCAGTTGAGGCACTTCTTTTCTAATGGCTATGTTTCTTTGTCCTTGAAATGAAGGATTTTCCATGACTTGACTATTTATAACCTCAGGCTGTTCTACCATCCTTCTCTTTGATCTAGTATAATAATCAGACTGCACCACTAGTTTTTTGGAGGTAGATGCTTCGTTCAAGAAAATTGATTCTTCATCTTCAGCCCATGAGAACAAAGCATGTTCTAGGGCTATTTCTTCCTCTTGTTGCAAAGACACCTTGCATTTGAGCCATTAAGACTAAATTCTACATACCAGAAGACTAGTAGGCTTGATTGTCACTGGAACTTGCAAACTGACCATCTATTCTTCTTTACTCTACCACCTTTTGTTGTAGATTACCCATGGGACAATCTCTAGGCATATGAGCATTATTGTAAGGAAAACACCAGGCATTAGTGTTATCTACATAGTTATTTTACCCTGAAATAATCTCCCTATTTGAATTGGGAGGAATAGTCTATGAGGGTGTAGGGACTGCAATTAATTAGTTTGTTGGCTGACAGTTATTTTGTCTTAGAGGACCCTCGTATTAGTTTGGCTGAGATGAAAATCTATTTCCTTGATAGCCCTGGTATTGGGGTTTAGGGAAAGTATTCTGCTATCTTTTTATATTAATCAACTCGTTAAAAAATGTCCTTAGGATATTCTTGATATCATCTAGTTTAGATGACTGAGTGGGGACAATTTCTTTAGTAGGTGGTTGAGGATAGGTGTACATAGACATAGGTGGGGCTATAGATTTTGGGGCTTCTTGAGGTAATGGCAAGGAAATTTCTAGGAACATGGGCATGGGAGGCCTTAGGGGTAACTTTGTAGCATCTATTAAATTATTCTCAGCTCTAACTACATAGTCATAAGCCTCTGGCAAAGTGTGTCCTCCAAGTGACTGAATTATAACAGATATATCTGAATTCAAAGCCTTAAGATAAAATACTATAACCATACTTGGTAATGGTCTAGCTATAGTAGGGATTCTTTCCCAAGTCTTTTGAAATCTGGAATTGAAGTTAGTCATGGCTTCTTGTGGTGCCCTTTGAATGGTAATTAATTGTTGTAATAAAGAAGACTTATCACCCTTCTCTTTGAATCTTTCAAAGAAAATATCTCTGAGATGATCCCATGTAGAGATGTTATTTGGGGTCAGGGACCAGTACCATTCTAGAGCTTTCCCTTTAAAAGAAGCTGCTAATAATATTATGGCCACATTTTGCTGTGTGACAACATGTATTACACAGACATCTAATACATCCTATAGATGTTCTTCAAGTGTTTTAAAGTCTTGCCCACTGAATTTGGGTAGAGCTTTTAGGGCATTCACTGGGATAGGGTCCCAAGTGGCTGGTGGTATTGGGAGAATCAATGGACTACCAGTGTTCCAACTTGCATAATTTCTTGGGGGTATAGGGGCTACCATATTTTCTCTTGGTATTGGTATATACTGGTTGACTCTTCTTCTTGGAATAGTTATCAAAGGTGGAAAAAGAATACCTAGATTTATAGCAGATTGTGATCTGGTTACTAGTCCACAGCTATGACTCCTCATAGATCTCTGGTTCATATGATCTTGAAAGAAACTTCAAGATTGGTCCCACTGGGCGTGCCAAAAACTATTGATGATTTAAAATTGCACTTGTTCTAACACCAACAATGGGAAGTTTCAAGATGTGGGACATGCGACTTGAAACAACCTCTAGATTTTTAAGAAGCTAGTCTCTTCTTTATATCAAGTGTATACTGGGAAAAGGGATAGGAATTTTAACAAAAACACAAATGCAAGAAATAAAATCTAAGTATGGTGATGCACCTGAATGTAATTTGACCTTAATCCTAAGCACAGTGAGACTATATGTAAGATTCATTTACATTTAAGAGCAAACAAGTGCATGATCAATGTAAAAGATGGAAATAATAGAAACAGAGGCTCACAACATAGACTGCTTTTGCAGTGATATAGAAAATGTCAACAAAGGCATAGGGTTCAATCTTTTTATTTGAATTTTCTAGTCACATAAGAGGCATAAAAACACACATAGTTATATAAAATTTTCAACTCAAGAAAATGGAACAAAGGCAAATGACATTTCTAATCACAGCTTTAAAAAGTCTAAACTCTTGACAACACAGCCTAGACTACTTTTGCAATGACACAGAAAGTATCAACAAAGGCACAGGATTCAATCTTCTCATTAATTCTCTAGTCACATAAGAGGCACAAAAACATGCATAGTTACATAAACCTTCCAACTTAAGAAGATAGAACAAAGGCAAATGATATTCCTAGTCATAGCTCTAGAAAGTCTAAAATCTTAACAATAATTCTCTCAAAAAATTCTCTTTGGTATCTGATTATTATTTTTTTGGTGATCTCTGCACCCTTATTTATAGCCTTTGATTCACTTTGGATTGTCTACTTATTCTCAATCTAATGGCCCAACTGAAATCTAACCAAACTGGAAGTATCTTAACAGAAGATATTTCTCAGATTCTGAAATGTTAGGTCTTTTGGCAGTTCATTTGCTGAAAATAGATCACAGGACACTCCCTTCTATTCCACGGAAGAGGACACTTAGCCAATTCCTTGAAAACCTTCTTATTACTTTTAGGAGACACTGGAGGATGACACTTGTTAGGTTTTGCAACCTTACTAAGGACACATGGCACTCTCCACTTTACCTATACTCTTACTATATCTTTGCTCAGGAATGTTCCACCTTTGACACCTGTCACAATCCGCTCCTTCGAATTTTAATAGCTTAAAAGAAAATATGACCCACAACCTTTCTTACCCGAGCAACTTGAAAAGGAGCATAGGGACAGGTGTCAATTTCTACTTCCCTCAACAAAAGACACGTGGCAATCTTTGCTTTACTTATCTAGGGTTACATGGTGGTCTTCGCTTCTTTTAGCTACCTTCTTAGAAACTTGTAGAAAGTGACACGTGGTGGTCTCCACTTTACTCTATTTATATCATAGAAATAATTAGGTCCCATTTCAAATTTATTTACATGGACAGTGACACTTGGTGGCTTTTGCTTGCTTTAGAAACAAAACTTGAGACCCACCACAGTCTTTGCTATATCGATGAAGCAAAATGAAGATAATTCAGATCTTGACACGTGGCATCTTCTGTCACTTTTAGAAAAGAAAAATTGAGACCTTTTGTGATTTCCACTTGGTGCTTTCCGCCTGATCTTGATACTTAGCTTTTGAAACCTTCTGCTAAAAAGAGATTTGGAATGCAAATGCTGATATAAAATGCTTGAAACATGGATACTGATATGAAATGTAGATGTTGACACTTGTCACACTCCACTAAGTTGTTATGAGGTACATGGCAATCTCTGTAGCCTTACTAAAATTATGAAAAGTGCCTCAGATGATGACACTTGGTAGCTTCTGCTTGACTTCGACACTTAGACAAAAATGAATCAAAAGGAAAAATAACGCATGCGCTCTATTTCAAAACTTCACCATCTTGGATCAAAGTATGCGGGAACAAAATTTTACAGTGTGCAACTAAAAAATAGAATGAAATGTAGAGTAAATTTTTACTCTATAGTGACATAGGGAGCACAGTAAGTGCATCAACAGGAAAGGAAATGTTGGTGTTAGGAGGGTGCCTATGCAATTATTGTCATGCATCTTAGTGAAATTATAGTGTAATTTTTTAAATATATGTATAATTTTTTGAAAGTACATAAATATTGATAAAGAACACTAAATATCTACATTTTTTATATGAATATTTGCATTCATTGAAGGATTTCATCAAAGTTAGTGTTCATTTGTATAAATTTGGTAAATAATCAGGATATTTGTCTAATTTTATGCAAAGATAGGTGAAATAACACATTATTTAGGCATATTGAAGGTTGTTTTGGTCATATTTACAAAGGATAACATAAATTTGGTAAATAATCTAGATATTTATGAGAATTTATGCAAAGGTCAATCACTGAGACCTCACTTGCACTAGATCTAGGCATTAAAGATCATAATTGCTCTAATTCATATAAGATTGGGCAAATTTTTTTGTATCTTTATGGTAAAAGATGTTTTAAAATGCTTAAACTCTCTTAGATTATTAAAATAGGCATATAAGTGCTTTGGAATACTTGTTTAACATAGATCTTTATAGGTTAACATGCATAACTAACAGTGTTTGTGTTGGTATTGAAAACTCTAAGGTTTCAAAGGTTGGATCCTCAAAGATCAAGATAAAGCTACTTGGTCCGAGACTTTTCTGTAGAAGATTGACTGACATTTGTAATATTTGTCACTTTTAAAGGTACCTTTGAATTTCATCTACTCTCAATACCCATTTTACATCCTGGAGTTGCCTAGGATTAGAACCAAATCTTAATCTAAACCTAGGGTCTCTTTGACATCTCTAGAAACCCATAAGAAGGTGAGAGAAAATAAAGTTAAATGTAGGAAGTCTAGAAGCCAGCCAAATTCCCCATCTAACTAAAATTTTCAACCCCTCTTACCAATCATGGCATGGTTAGCTAGATCATCCATCAATATCCATGGAGCCATGGATGATCTACCAAGGAACCCAAAAGAATATTTCCCTCTCTTTACCCCCACTAATAGAGTAACCACTGAAGAGCATATAAATTCATTTAAAGCATCTCTCAAGATATTTAATGTGATTGATGAGGACATAGATTATTGTTTCTTTCCCTTTACATTTTGAGATGTGGCTTATGATTGGTTCCTTAACTTTCCAAAAGATTCCATCACAAGATGGAATCAATTCAATTATACTTTTATTGACCAATTCAAAAGGGAAGTGAGCTCAAGAGTTGTGTACCAATAATTCACCACCTTTAAAAGGGACATAAAAGAACCAATTAGAACATTCAATGTAAGGTTACAAAATATGTATAGTTTGACATATCTACCCTATAATCTGGTAGATGATTTGGATTTAGAAATATACAAGAATGCCTTAGACCAATGCCAACTTTCTTCCTAAGGAAAGTCTTTAATATTGACACATTACCTTTAGCATATGCTTAATCCATCCATATTCATGAGTAAATGCACCCATAAGGATATCCTACTTTTGCTATACCAAACAATGACCAAATAATGCTTGCTCTAAATTTCATACCCAACATGAATTAGAATTTTCTTGCATTAAACCAATTGCTAAGAATCAACCAGTTACCATTGAGCCATGTTCCACCCAACTAGAAAATAGGATTATTTAACCAAGTAAACACCAGGGCACATCCCCAAAATAATATTGATCAAGCATTGGTACCCATAAATGACACTAATGTTCAAACTACAACCCAAAAAAAGAATTTAAAGCCTCTAAAAGGAGAATTATATTCAATATAAAGAACTATTTAGAATCTTTTTAATGATTTCTTGGATATCATTAAACAAATGGGAAATACTAGTGACAATTCTAATAAAAATTATAACTACTAGAGATATAATAGACCATTCAATAGGTTTAACAAAAATAGCGACCCCCTTTTGAATAATTTTCTTGAAATTAACCTTTATGAGTTATCCTTACCCCACTAGTGTTGAGTGTACAATACAACTAGACATGGAGAACTAGATTGTGTTGAGTTTTAACATGCATTTGAAGTCATTCAGAGCTAAATGGAAGGATTCAAGATAAATCCTAATGATAAAAGTAATGCTAAAGGTTATGGCAATACCAATGATGCCTCTAGAGATTCAAAAATAGTTCTCATGGTTGAGACCTATGATTTTCCTAGTCAAGATGAAAATGAACCTCAAGATAATGTTGAGGAGATGCATGCTTTCCAACAATACTAGAGGAGCAACTATGCCTTGAGAAGTAAAGGTCAAAATCCACCTCTGACAACTTCCATCCCACCTAATAAAATAGATACACCTCTTGATAGTAGGATAAAAAATAATCCTCCACCCCCAAAGGAAAGGAGAGTCAACCAAAAACAAAATCTCCCTACACAACATTGAAAGGTGGGTACAACATAGTGGAAGATATGAATAACATCAAGGCAAACATAATGCTACATAAACTTACTCAAATCATTGAAAAACATGATTTATTAATGAAATCATTGAATGAAAAGCCTAGCTTTAGTAAAGCTAAACTAGCTTATGAGAATATGGTAATGTATAAGAGTAAGCATGAAGTTCCACCATTTCTATTGATTGTAAGGATTTTTGGTAAGAATATTCATAATTACTTGCTTGATTCTAGTGCTTTAGCTAACATTATGCCTTTAGGAATCTATGAAAAATTAATATTAAACCCAGTTAAATTAGATAAGGTATTAGTATAATTAGATAAATCAAAAGTGAAAGTGGTGGGAAAATTATTAAATATTCACATGCAATTAGCCCATGAACCTTGAATCTATTAGTTTATTGACATTCAAGTCATTGGCATACTTGAGGCTTACATATTATTATTAAGTCATGACTAGACTAAATCCCTAAATGGATACATGTCCACTGATTATTTCCACATGTGGCTACCTTGACATAGGATTCCTAATCAAATCAGGATTGATCAGGAACCGAAAATGAAATACATGATCATAGAATATAATGCCAAGAAATGAAAAGGTAAATTACCAATCCTATGACTTGGGTGTTTTCACTTTATAAACCACTAACATTGTTGTATATGACAAGGTGAAAAAAGAAAGCAAAGGTCCGTAGACATTACACTTTGATAGTGCACGAGTTAAGCAAGTTATGGCATTAGAATTGGTTTAACAAATCCCAAAGGAAAATAGTATGTAGCTTCTTATAGATTATAATTTTTTTGTACTAATAATTTAGTAGAATATGAAGCTCTTATTTTATGGCTTTAATTTGTAATCAAACATAAGGTAAAAAAACTATTATTTTATGGTGATTTAGAATTATTTGTTAATCAGGTCAAGAGTAGATATCATTGTAAGATTTCCTATTTAAGAAAGTATAAGTTTAGAGCTTG
Source organism: Torreya grandis (assembly GCA_037957365.1). Taxonomy (NCBI): domain Eukaryota; kingdom Viridiplantae; phylum Streptophyta; class Pinopsida; order Cupressales; family Taxaceae; genus Torreya; species Torreya grandis. The sequence continues at coordinate 5,860,633 of JARHVA010000178.1, forward strand.
GGATTTAATTGAGTATTTTGACTCATTCAATATTATTTCCTTTTCTAGGGAGTAAAACCAATTGGTAGATGCTTTAGTTTCAACAATAACAAACTTGGTTCCTTGAGAGCCTTTGAACCTGTAGGAGTTTGCTATGAAAATAATTTCATGCCATTCCATACCAGAAAACATTAATCAATTCCAAGTTTTTAATGATGATAACTAGATAACTGACTTCATGTGTATTTTTGGCATATTTAAATCTCACATTATTGATGAATAAGATGAAAGTTTTGTATAAAATTCAAAGGAAAATGAAGATGGAGTAATCCAACTTAAGGATAACTGAATACCCAAGTTCATGATCTCTTTAGAAAGAATGTTTGACCTAGATAAACAAAGATCTAAATCTAAACCACCTAAGGTGAGCAAAAAATATTATAAACAAGACAACTTATAAAGTTATGGAAATGAGCAAAGTGTCAACATTAGTTTATTTTGCACTGATGAAGAGTTGAAGTAAGCCACTACCATTTTGACCAAGTTAAAAGATGTCATTGTTTGGTCATATGATGATATTAATATATTTTATACTAATGTGATTACTCACACTATCCCCTTGAAAGAGGCTTGTAGATCCTTTAGGAAAAGATAGAGGCAAATGAATCTAGTAGTGAAACCACTGATTTATAAGGAAGTGAAGAAATTTATAGATGCAAGGATAATATTCCCCATACAACACTTGGCATGGGTTACAAATCTTGTGCCAATCCAAAATAAGGATGGAAAAATTAGACTTTGTGTTGATTTGAAAAACTTGAATAGATCCTCAGAGAAGCACAATTATCCCTTATCATCTTCAGGCTACAACCAAGTCCTAGTGAATAAGAATGATAAAATGAAAACTACCTTCACCACTAAGTGGGGAAAATTTGCATACAAACTAATGCCATTCAGATTGATCAATGCAAGATTAACTTTATAGTTGTTGGGGGATCAAACCAACAATAGATTACAATTATGACAGCAATAAATGTGGAATTAAATCAGATTGACAAGTAATTAGAATGATAATAGCAAGAACAAGAGATACAAGAAAACACCCTGAAAACTTGTATTAACAAACTCTTTACAAAAGGAATACAATTGAAGAAAGCTTCTTTCTTCCACACCTCTCCTAGATGTATAGATCTCTCAATAGATCTCTATTCCTCAAGAGCTATCTCTCTCAAGAACAATCAACTCCAACAAGCCTGGATTGATTCAATTCTATACTGTTCTTCACACACCAATTCTTCTACAATACTTAATAAGCTAGGAAGATCTAATTCTTCATATAGAATTAGGAGACTTGAGCATGTACTTCCAACAAACAGTTAAACCACTTAAACAAGGGATCTAAAAATAGTAATGCTAATAATAGAGATGCAAGCTTGAGTCTACAACTCAAACTTATCATGCAAACACTCGCTTCTATCCACGGAAATAGCTTTTTGGACACGCAGTTAACAGACGTTGGTTCCTGCTGCTTGTTTATGACCGCCATCAGCCGATTCTCTGTCGACATCGGTGTCTCTGCAATTGCTTGTGACCGACGTCGATCACTCCTGACCGACGCCGGTGTCTGTGTAGACCCAAACCTGATAATGAATGCTCCTTGGTGAAGTTTTTAGCTCCACACCCTAACAATCTCCCACTTGGAGATAAACAGCTGCACCAGTACCTGTACAGAAACATCTTCTAGCTCCACCATCTTCAACTCAATCATGAAGGCCAATAGAAGTTGAATGAAGATTCAACTTCTCCTTTGTAACCGGCTTGGTTAACATATCGGCAGGATTCCTATCTGTATGGATCTTCTCTAGCTTCAACTCACCATCTTCCAATACCTGTCGTATGAAGTGATACCTTAGCTATATGTGCTTTATTCTTGAATGAAAGGCTGAATTCTTAGCCAAATGGATTGCACTCTGACTGTCACTATACAATTTGCAACTCTCATGCTCCCTACCAAGCTCATCCATGAACCGTGTCATCCATATCATCTCCTTGCTAGCTTCTGTGGCTGCAATATACTCTGCTTCTGTAGTTGACAAGGCAACAACCTTTTGCAACTTAGATATCCAGCTAACCGCCATTCCACCTACAGTAAATACATAACCTGTAGTGCTCCTCCTGCCATCCAAATCACCTACCATATCTGAATCTACATAGCCATGTAGAGAAGTATCTGAACCTCCATAGCACAAGTGCCTACTGCTGGTTCCTTTCATATATCTAAGGATCCACTGAACTGCTTTCCAATGTTCCTTACCTGGATTAGCCATATACTTACTTACAACTCCCACTGCTTGGGCAATATCCGGTCTAGTACACACCATTGCATACATCAAACTCCCTATTGTGGAAGAATATGGAACCTTACTCATGTACTCTACCTCATCATATGAATTAGGACATTGTTCTTTACTCAACTTAAAATGTCCAGCCAAAGGTGTGCTTACCGGTTTAGCATCCTGCATATTGAACCATTTTAACACCTTGTCCACATAATCTTCTTGAGACAATATCAACCTGTGATTTTTCTTGTCTCTCTTAATGCTCATGCCAAGGATTTTCTTTGCTACTCCCAAATCCTTCATAGCAAACGTTTGAGCTAATTTTACCTTAAGCTCTGAGATATCCTGCATGTGAGACCCTGCAACCAGCATGTCATCTACATACAACAATAGAATAATATATCTACCATTATCAAATCTCTTGAAATACACACAATGGTCTGATTGACACCTACTGTAGCCATGCTCAGTCATAAACCTGTCAAATTTTAAGTACCATTGCCTAGGAGCTTGCTTGAGGCCATACAAGCTTTTCTTCAACCTGCACACAAACTTCTCCTTACCCTTGACCTCGAATCCTTCTGACTGTTCCATATAGATTTCCTCATCCAAATCTCCATGAAGAAATGCTGTCTTAACATCTAGCTACTCAAGATGCAAATCCTCAAAAGCAACCAAAGACAAAACAACCCTTATTGAAGTCATTTTAACAACAGGAGAAAAAATCTCACCAAAGTCAATACTTGGCTTTTGTGCAAATCCTTTTACCACTAATTTGGCCTTATATCGCATTTGTCCATTCTCACCTTCCTTTAACTTGTAGGTCCATCTGTTCTTAAGTGTTCTCTTACCAGCTGGCAATTCAACCAAATCCCATGTTTGGTTCTCTCTTAAGGACTCCAACTCCTCAACCATGCCACGCTCCCACTCACTCTTGGACTCCACCTGTATTGCTTCTTCAAAACTCTTTGGTTCTCCACCATCGGTTAGCAATAAATAAAATAAAGAAGGAGAATATCTAATTGGAGGCTTACTCACCCTTTCTGACCTCCTAATGGGTGTCTGAGACTCGTCCACAACACGCTGTCCACCCAAATTCTCTGACAGTGACCGACCTCAGTCACCTGAAGACCTGTTACTGGCCAATGTCAATTCTGCCTGACTGACCTCAGTACCTATACGGCCGATGTCGGTCTCTGATGGCCGATGCCGGTTTCTATCCTGTTGACACCGGTTCCTAACCTGCCGACGTCGGTCTCTGTGTTTTCTTGTAAGTGATTATTTATTTTTCCCACGAGCTCATCTTGGACTTTTACCTCATCCAATTCACCATTGCTCTGCTCAAATTGATTCAACTTCCTTAGCTGATCACAATACATCACTCTTTCATTGAAAACAACATCACAGCTCCTGATTACCTTGTTAGTTTCTAGATTCCACAATCTGTAACCAAAATCATCTGAGCCATAGCCAATAACGTGCATCTCATAGACTTAGCATCAAGCTTCTTTCTATTTTCTTTATCTATGTGCACAAAGGCTTCACAACCAAAAACTTTGAGATATGAGAGATCAACCTTTTTACCTGTCCATGCCTCTTCTGGAATACCACCATCCAGAGCTGTAGAGGGTCCTCTATTAATCAGGTACACTGCAGTGTCAACAGCTTGTGCCCAAAACTGTAAGGGCAAACCGGCATGCAATCTCATACATCTTGCATGCTCCATTATTATCCTGTTCATCCTTTCAGCAATACCATTCTGCTGAGGTGTCCTTGGAACCATCCTTTGCCTATGGATTCCATGCATGTAACAATAATCTCTAAACTTATGACTGCAGAACTCACCACCATATCTGATCTCAGGCACTTTAATCTTTTACCTGTTTCATTCTCAACCATAGCTTTCCAAAATTTAAAAGTATCAAATACATCAGATTTATTTCTAATACAATAGATCCATACCTTCCTTGTGGCATCATCTATGAAAGATACATAGTACTATGATCCTCTAATGGAATCAACTTGAGCTGGTCCTCACACGTCTGTGTGAACAAGCTCCAACTTGTGCCTCTTCTTAGTTTACCCAGTTTTGAGAAAACTAACCCTTTTCTATTTTCCAAATACACAGTGCTCACAAAACTCTAGATCTATGCCTTTTAAATTTGAAAGCATACCTTTAGATTTAAGAATTGACATCCCCTTCTCACTCATGTGGCCAAGCCTTGAGTGCCACAATTTAGCATCCACATCTGAAGTAGATAATACAAAAGGAGATTTGTTAGTAACACAATTACACAGATAGAGAGTACCTTCTCTCTTACCTCTGGCCATAACAAGTGCACCCTTGGTCACCTTCCAAGATTCTACTGTGAGAGTTACTGTACAACCGTCATCCCCTAAATTTCTTGCAGAAATCAAATTTCTCTTCAAGCTAGGAACATGCATCACATCTCTCAACACCCATGTGTTGCTATTCTGCATCTTCAGCTGCACTTTACCTTTACCAATTATTTTACAAGGCTCATCATCCCCTAGATACACTATTCCAAAATCTCCATGGATATAGTCACTGAAATATTCCCTGTTAGGAGTAGCATGAAAAGATGCACCAGAATCTAATACCCAAGATTCTATATTATTATGCAGAGAGAAAATTAAAGCATCCTGTGCAATACCTGCAATCTTGGCTTCTTCCTTTCCTTCGTGCTGGTTGTCCTCCTTGGGCTTTGACCAACAATCTCTGCTTATGTGCCCCATCTTTCCACAATTCTAGCATTGTGGCTTCCTGCCATTTCTGGATTTAGATCTGCCTTTCCCCTTTGATTTGGATCTTGCTCTACCTTTCTTGCTCTTCTCTTTCTGCCTTCCCCTGCTCTCAAAACTTAAAGCATTCCTAGATGCCTCTTCTGTGCTTTTCCTATGTATTTCCTCATTCAAGATAACACTAACAACATCCTCTACTTTCAAAATATTTGATGCAGATGCAGTATTACTTACTGCCATTACTAAGCCATGCCAGCTTTCAGGCAAAGAACATAATATCAAAAGAGCTTTTATCTCATCATCAAACACTATATTCACTGAACTTAATTGATTCACAATACCATTGAAATCATTCAGATGAGTAGAAATAGATCCACCTTCATTCATATGTAAATTAAATAACTGCTTCATAAGATATACCTTATTGGAAGCTGAGGGTTTTTCATACAAATTTGCTAACGTAGTCATCAACTCTACCATAGACTTTGCCTGTGATAAATTGGATATCACAGTGGATGCTAGGCTTAGTCTTATAGAACCCAGAGCCTTTCTGTCAAGAACTTCCCATTCTTCATCCTCCATGTCTTTGGGCTTCTTTGCAATACCTCCTAATGGTAAGTAGAGATCTTTCTGATACAGATAGTCCTCTATCTGCATTCTCCAATGTTGGTAATTTTTGCCATTGAACTTTTCCATTCTCAATTTACTTTCATCTGCCATTGCTTCTCCCACTCAAACAAGAATCCCTGCAGAAACTCCTGTGAGAACCTGTAATCAATACACACTACACAGATCTGAATTGCCTGTTAGTGAACCTGAACTTTGATACCGATTATCAAGCTCTGAACCTGTAACCAAGGCTCTGATACCACTTGTTGGGGGATCAAACCAATAATAGATTACAATTGTGACAGTAATAAACACGGAATTAAATCAGATTGACAAGTAATTAGAATGATAATAGCAAGAACAAGAGATACAATAAAACACCCTGAAAACTTGTATTAACAAACTCTTTACAAAAGGAATACAATTGAAGAAAGCTTCTTTCTTTCACACCTCTCCTAGATGTATAGATCTCTCAATAGATCTCTATTCCTCAAGAGCTATCTCTCTCAAGAACAATCAACTCCAACAAGCCTGGATTGATTCAATTCTGTACTGTTCTTCACACACCAATTCTTCTACAATACTTAATAAGCTAGGAAGATCTAATTCTTCATATAGAATTAGGAGACTTGAGCATGTACTTCCAACAAATAGTTAAACCACTTAAACAAGGGCTCTAAAAATAGTAATGCTAATAATAGAGATGCAAGCTTGAGTCTACAACTCAAACTTATCATGCAAACACTCGCTTCTGTCCACGGAAATAGCTTTTTGGACACGCAGGTAACCGACGTCGGTTCCTGCTGCTTGTTTGTGACCGCCATTGGCCGATTCTCTGCCGATGTCGGCATCTTTACAACTGCCTGTGACTGACACCGGTCACTCCTGATCGACGCCGGTGTCTGTGTAGACCCGAACCTGATAATGAATGCTCCTTGGTGAAGTTTTTAGCTCCACACCCTAACAATAGTGAGCAATGGACCATGCATTCCAAGGATTAATTGGTAAGTACATCATTATTTACATGGATGATCTAACATTTTTTCTAAAAATAGAGGTGATCACATGATGATTTTAGAACAAGTGATGGAGAAGTTCATGAGGTATGTCATTTCTTTAAACTCCAAGAAAAATATCTTCTATGTAAATAAAGGCAAACTTATAGGACACATAATCACCCAAGAAGGTATGACTATCAACCCTGATAGGATAAACACAATTTTAAAGATAGAAATCCCTAACAACAAAAAAAAGTTGAAATATTTCTTTGGAAAGATTAGTTTTGTAAATAAATTCACCTCTAATTTTTCATAGATTGTAAGACCACTCAACTTAATGCTGAATAAAGATGTGAATATAGAATGGACTGTTGAGGCAAAGAAGGAATTTCAAGATATTAAGGATGTTATTATTCAAGCTCCTATTCTAAAAAGTCTTGATTTTAGCAAAGACTTTTATCTTTACTCTTTTTATTATGATCACACTATTACCACTATTTTAACACATAAAAAGGATGACAAAGAGCACCCCATAGCATTCATGAACACCAATTTGAAGAACACATAAATTAACTATCCTATTTTAGATAAAAAAGCCTATGCTCTAGTAAAGGCCATCAAAAATTTTAGACACTATATCTTGAGGAACAAGATGTATGTCATAGTGTTTGATCTGGCTATCAAGTTGATGCTCAGAAAAAATGAACTTGGAGAATGAAGAGGGAAATGGATGAACAAAATCTAAGAATATGATATAGAAATAAAATATACTAAGTTATTTAGAGGCCAAGGTATAATATAACTTATTATAAATACTGATCTACGTGTTGACATTTTTTAGGTTGAAGTAAGTCAAATGTCTAGCGGTGATTGGTAAAAGGATATTGTTCACTATATGTTGCATAGAGCATGCCCCCCACACCTTATAAGGGAGAAAAAAAAGGGCCTTTAGGCTGATATCATCTCATTTTAAGATCAAAAGGGGAGTCCTATATAGGAAAAATTATGATGGGATCTATCTAAGATGTGTGTCTAGAGTTGAAGCCACATAAATCATGAATAATTTCCATGAAAAATTGGGAAGTGGTCAACCCTTAGGGTAAACCACAATGCATAAGCTATTGAGAATATGATATTATTGGCCAAACATATTCAAAGATTCCCATGCTCATGTGAGAACATGTCATCAATGTCCAGTGTTTAATTGATGAAAGATAAAGGTGGCCATGCCTTTACAACCAATGATTGAAGAAAATCCATTTGAAAAATAGGGCCTCAAATCATAAGAGTGATCAATGTTGGAAAGTGTTATCATTGATGTCAAAGATTGATGTCATGTGTGCATTGATGTCAAAGGTAATGACAAAATGGTGATGTCGTGATGATGATGAGTTTGAGCCTAGAGTTATATAAGGTAGGATTTGGATGTATATGAGCTAAGGTAATTATTGTTTAAGTATTATCATATTGTATCTAGCATTTTGATGTGGTTTTAGGTCAAGGAGAGAAGAAAAACATGTGAATAATGTGTTGGGATAGGATTAGTAGCCTAGTATGTAAGCATGGATTATTAGTATATGCTTGGATAGGAAGTTAAAGAATGTTACAGATGATGAAATCATATTATAGAGGTACTATGGGGTGTTAAGAGTGTTTAAAATTCTTATGGGAATGAATGGTGTTCATCCAATTCTTAATTATGTTTATCTAGGCATAGTTGGTTCTATGCTAAAAACATTGAGTAAGTGAAGGTTCTAGGAGCAACTTGATATATGGATGGATTCCATTATTAAAGGTGATCATGTGGTTCAAATTTTAGGTCATGAGGTTGAGCGTAGCAAAAGTTATTAAGGTGAAAATTTGGTTTATTAGATAGAGTTTACCAAGTTCCCATACTTAGCCAAATTTGTGATATCAAAGATCTATGATGATTGTTTAATCAGAGCAGATCTAATGGTAAGCATTTATTCTAATTGAATAAGGATCCAATAAAGCACTTGATCTTGTTAGATAGAGATCAATATTGTGCATGAAGTAAAATTATAAAAGGTACCTAAGAATGAACTTGTTGATGACAAGTGTCTCAATATCAATGTGTTAGTAGTAGATCAATGACACATGGGTGTTCATGCAGATGGAGATCTAATGATGAGCATTCAATCATACAATAGAGTTCAATGATGCATATTTAGTCAAAATGTCAAAGAGTCTAAAATTTCATGCACTGGTGATAAGTGTCATTATCTTTTTGAGTTGATATAATATCAATGATTCATGTGGGTTCATATAAATAGAGATCAATGGTGAGCATTGCATGATAAAGACCAATTTAATCTGAGGAGATTGATAGTGCATATTTAGTCAAAGTTGCCATGGAGCACAAAATGAGGTCAAACTATCAGATGTTTAGTAAAGGTAAATAATAGGATAATTTTTAGTAAGATTGACTATGTGTATTTTTTCAAGCTATGAGAGGGCACGGGATGATGACAAAGTGTTTTATGTTTAACAATGATCGTTGGCATCTAAATTAACAAAGGAAAAATAATGGTGAGTATTTCGCTCATATATTTTGATCTAGAATGAATTTGAAGGTGATGTAAATAGAAAAGTTATAAATAAATATAAGGTGCATCTAGAAAAATTGGTTATAAGGTTTGAATATTATTACAATTTTAGATATTAGAATTCTAATTTGACTAAAGGTTTGACCATGTTATGTAAGTAACTTGAGAAGGATAATTGAGTTATTCTTGATGGTAATTGGATGTTTCAAGGGTAATTAAATATTGGATAGTGTTTTAGAATCCATGAGAATAATATATATGGATTTTTGAGGTTTTAAAAATCCATATTCTATATGAACAAATGCTTCAAAGTTTACTATTTTTTCATTAATGGTGCTTTGTGTACAAAATGTTGTTTCAACAAATTATGCTTTAGCAGAAGAGAGTTTTGGTGGGAGTAATAACCTAAAGATGTCATAAGGGTAATATGGAGTGGAAAGATATATTTAAAAGTGATATTGTGTTCTTTTTTTACTCAATGGAGTGATAAATGGGTGAATAGGTCTTTATGAGACCTAAAGGGCTACTAAGGCCTAATTGAAAGGTATAGTTATTTAAGTGTGACCCATAGTTGCTATGACCAAACTATAAGGATGGTTTTGAGATATGCAATATGTATTAAGGTTTAAGATAAGTATTATGGCTGACCTAAATGGTGATATTCATGAAGGATCTATAAATAGTGAAATTAAAGATGGTGATTTCTAGACTTGTGAGACTTGGTAGAAGGGGTGTGTGAGAGTTGTGGAGCAAAGGGAAGAAGAAAGGGTGTGTGCACAATGGATGGGTTATAGATAAAATTAGGTTTATTATTGTGTGTATGACCTATAATTCATATTTATGATGTTTTAATAATTCTCTTGCAGGTTTTAATATTAAGAGAAGTGAATAGAAGAAGGATTTGTAGGTTTGAGTGTGTATATGAGGCTAGTTTGAGTGAAAAACAAGAGAGATTATGGTATGCCTATGTGAGAGGAGTTTATGAGATAAAGAGGGTGTTTTTTTAAGGGTTATAAGATCATATTTATATCATCAAGTGTTTAAGACATCAGTTTATAGGTAGAGATGTTTATTTCATAGGTGTTGGGAGGGTACTCAACATCTAGGTCAGAAGGACTTGACCATCCTAGGGGTAGGTGCTCCTTGTGAAACAAATGTTTCACTAAATTATCATGGTTGAATAATTATTATAGGAAAATTAGACCATGTTTTTTAAGACTTAAGAGTGGGTTTTATTCCCCAGGAGGTTTTCCTGCATAGATTTAGTGTTATATGTGTGATCTTGCATTATCTATTATTCATTGTTATGAATGACTTGTATATTATATGAATTCTTATGGTAATTGATTAATGGATTGAAAGGATTGGAATTAAATTTGGAATATCTTACCTCACTAATTCACCCCTCCTCTCAGTGATTGTACCTCTTACAATTAGTATCAAAGTAGGTCCTTTAGTAAAGGCTTGATAGTTTAAAGGAGATCCAAAGTACAATATAGGTAGCCATCAAATGCAAGGAGGTTTTTCCACTAGGAAATAAATAATGTTAAATGGATTTGATTATTATTTTTGGAGTGTGAGGATGAGGACCTACATCATGTCCCTAAGGTTTGACACTTAGAAATCTATCTTGGATGGCTATTTTGAACCAACTACTCCTCCATCTAGTGTTGTAGACAAGAAGCTATTTGAGAAAAATTCTAAGGCAATGAATGACATCACTTATTTTCTTATAGAGATTGAGTTCACCAAGGTAATCCGTTATAAATATAATGAATAGATATGGGAAAAATTGTAGATAATTTATGGAGATTCAAGTTTAAGTTGGCCAAATTACAGACTCATCAAAGATAATTTGAGAGTCTCAAGATTAAGGAAGAAGATTTTATGGAATCATTTTTTTAGAGAGTTGATGAGATTGTGAACATTACCAAAGGTCTTAGAGAGAATATTGAAGAACCTACTATAGTAAAAAAAGGTATTAAGGTATTTATCCCTCAAGTTTGAGCTAAAAGTTTCTACTGTAGAAGAAAGCCATGACCTTACTCAGTTGAAGATGGATGAATTGCATGGTATTATTACTACTTATGAGATGAGAGTTTATGAGGACAAACTACCAAAGAAGAAATCAACATTAAAGATATAAATGAAGTCAAATAAAAAGTTTCAAAGTAAAGAAGCCAAATATGATGACATATCAAATGATGAGCTAATAACATTATTTACAATCAAATTGAAAACAAGTTCAAGTACAAAGGTATACTTACCTTTAAGTGTTTTAATTTTGGAAAAGTAGGTTATTTTGCTAACAAATTCACATATAATCATAAAAATAATGATGATGAAGATCTTGAGGAAGGTCAAGTTGAAGGTAAGAAGTCTTTTAGGTCTGCTAAAAATAAAAAAAAACTTTAGAAGGTATGATAATAAGAATAAGTGTTTCAAGGACAAGAGGAGCCTTATATCAAAAGAAGAAAAAAATACTTCAGATGAAAGTGAAGACAATCAATCATAATTTAGTCTTGATGATGAGGTCCTACTCATGGCTCAAGAAGGTAGCTGATTAAATCAATGAGAACCTAATTGGAGTGATGAAGATGATGAAGAGATTATACTAGACTATGAGAATGAATTGATTAAAGCTCATGAAGAATTGAATATAGAGAATAAGGTAAATAAGAAGATTAAATCTAAACTCAAGGATTATGAAGAGAAGTTTAGTATCTTTGAGGCAAGATTGGTTAAAGACTCTAGAGAGCATGAAGGCATAGTCATGTTTCTTAATTCTAAGCTAGAATCTATGTTTGCAAGTCTAATAGCCAAAGAATAATAATGTTAACGGTATGTTTCTAAGATTGTGTCTTTGAAAGATGAGTTAGAGAAGTTTGTAAGCAAGGAGAAATCATTTTTAAAGTTTGTTAAAAGTTCTAATGATTTGGTTAATCTCATAAAGAGTCAAAAGTCTGCTAGTGACAGATCTAGATTGGGTTTTAATGAAGATCCCAAAGTTGCTTCTCAATTTGACATTAACGTTAATGAGAGAAAGGTGGACCAGCCCTTGAAGGTCACCAATCCATCTAGAAATGATGGTGGTGCATATAGATTGAAGACCAATCAGGTGAGATAACCTAATGCAATTAGGCATGTAAACTTTAATGGTTACTATTTTACTTACAATCAATTTATGCATAGAGTAGAGAATGCAAGAGACATGTTAGAAATGAGTTTTCATGGAACTATGATGGGGGTCATTAGTCAAAAGATGTGAACAAATTTGAGTGCTTCATCTTTCTTGATTAGGGACACTTTGCTATTATCCAAATAAGGTAAGGCAAGGTAAGTCTTCTTAAAAAGAAGTAGTTTGTTTCAATTATCAAAACAATGGACATATTGCAAGTCTTTGTTCTAATCAAGAAAGGTAGAATGAGCTTCTTGAAAAAGGTATAGTGTGATTCAACTATCAAGAGAGAGGTCACATTGCTAGATTTTGCAAATAAAGGACTATAAGTCAAAATAGGTTTAATCAAGCTCTTAGAGATCAAGAAAGAAAACAAGTGAATTGTTGGAAACTAAAGGTGAAGAATGAGGCTCATGATGAGTCTACAAGTCCAAGTAACCTATTTGCTATAGTAGATAATGCTAACAAAATTGAAAAGTGCCAAGGGATCTCATTGTCTTCTCATGTTGTAAATAAAGAGATCAAGCTCAGGAGAAGACCAAGGTAATAGTTGAGACTAGTCCCGAGGTGTGTTTGGATGCTAATGAGTAACCTGATGTGTGCAAACAAGTTTTAAGATTGGTTCCTATATTATCAAGGTCTGAAGGTGATGTTATGTAATGCAAATAAGATACTTTAGTGTTAAAGAATAAGAATAATAAAAACATGAATAAGAACAACAACAACAACAAGAGCAATAAGTCTTATAGCTATAAAAGGATTCTAGTGGTTATTGAGGAGATGTGGGCCATTCTTGACTTCACTTTATTTTAGACCATGTAAAGTAGGGTATCTCTACCTATGCTTCGTAGGAGACATATTTCTTGTGGAGAAACAAGTATGTGTGCTCAAGGTATATTTAGGGACTTTGGTCCCAAAGTTGGAGTAGGTATGTCCAGGTGGAAAGTATTGCTATGGTGTTCTTCAGAAGGTCATTCCTAGGTCCTAGAAGGTAAGATATGAGTGTTTCTAGTTTAAATTGGTGTCAATATGGGAGAAGTGTTTTAATGAGGTTAGAGGGATGTCATAAGGTGTTTTTTTCCATTTTATTTTGGTTCTCACTATGTATTTAGTGTCTACAAGGTCAGAATGGGTGTTTTTAAGTGGCATAATGAGATTGATGGAATGCCAAAAAGAGTTTGGTGCTCAAAAAAGGTCAAATCCATGGTATAAGAAGTCAAGGTTCCTAAAATTATGGAGTATAAAATATTAGTCTAAAAGTGTGTGATCATTGTCTCTAGGTGTGCAAAAAGTTTGAGAGGTGGGTGTTGACTAGAAGGAAGTTTGTTGACCCTATTTATTTTGAGATTCTAGAGTTTTGGGCTATTTAGAAAAGTGGTTTGAATTATGATTTGAGGTATAATAATTATTAATAGGTTTAATAGTCTAAATGGGTTGTAAAATAAAGCTTCATATAGATTTTAAGGTATGTCATTTTCAAATTATTCAAATTTTTGTCAAGATAGAGGCCTAATTGGCTAGTAGGTTTGTGAAGGAAGTATGTTGCAAAAGATGATCTAGGAAATGAAAATTGGTGTGCTTGAGGGGGTATATGGGATTAATCTAGATATGATGTTTTAGTTATTAAGGGTGTGTCTACTAAAATTTTTGGGCTCTACAATTTCTAAGTAGGGCTATAAGGAGTTTAGACAGGCCTAGTGTGAAGAAGAATGCCTTTTTGATAAATTTATCCAAAAGATCATGGTATGAGTGTTTCAATGTAAATTATATGGTTTATTTATAACATATTTCCTATTTGGTATGTGGCTTAAATATATATTGGTATTCTTGGAGGTGGCTTGTAAGTAAGAGTATAAAAGCAGAGTTGTGTTATTTGAAGACCAAAGGCAATATAGTATACTGAGTTTGATATTTTCATATTGTTGAGGCCATGAAGGTGATCTCAGAAGGAATTTTGGTTATGAAGATCAAGTGGGAGTCTTATAAGTTGTCATAATGAGGAGCATAGATTTAGGGGTAGCTAACTCAAGTGGCTTGAGAAGTTTGCATGATCAAAGAGGGAGTTATATTGTTTAGTTTGATAGGTCCAAGGATCAGATAAGTCCATGTTTAGATTGGTACAAGTTAAAGGGGGAGAATTTTTTTCATATGAGGTATGTAAGTATTTTGATCACCTAAAAGTATATTTGAATACATACATGATGTTAAGAGGAGCCTAGTGGCTATTTAGTCCTCTTTGTCATTAATGGAAAAGGGGAAGAAGGAAAAGAAGAGGTTACCATCAATGACAAAGGGGGATATTGTTGTAAAGTGTTGTCATTGATGTATAAGTTTGATGTCATGTGTGCATTGATGTCAAAGGTAATGACAAAGTGGTGATATCATGATGATGATGAGTTTGAGCTTGAAGTTGTGCAAGGCAAGATTTGGATGCATATGAGCTAACTTATGTATTGTTTGAGTCTTATCATATTATATTTAGCATGTTGATGTGGTTTCATGTCAAGGAGAGAAGACAAGCATGTAAAGAGTGTGTTGGCATAGGATTGGTATCCTAGTACGTAGGCATATATCTTTAGTATATGATTGTATAGGAAGTTAATGAATGTTATGGATGATGAGATAATGTTTGAGAGGTCCCATGGGGTGTTAAGAGTGCTTAAAATGCTTATAAGAATGCATGGTGTTCATCTGGTTCTTCATTATGTTCATGTAAGCATAGTTGGTTCTTTTGTAGAAAAATATGAGTAGGCATATTGATGATGTTATATTTCACATGTGTGAAGGTTATATGATAAATTGATATATGGATGGATTCCCCTATGAAAGGTGATCATGTGGTTCAAATTTTAGGTCATGAGGTTGAGTATAACAAAAGTTATTAAGGTGCAAAGTTGGATTCTCAGACAAAGTTTACCAAGTTCCCATACTTAGCCAAATTTGAGATATCAAAGATCTACAATGAGAATTTAGTTAGATCAGATCTAACGATGAGAATTTATTCTAAATAGATAAGGATATAATAAAGTACATGATCTTTTTAGATAGAGATTAATCACATGTATGAAGTAAAATTGTCAGAGGTTATTGAGATTGAATGCATTGATGACAAGTGTCTCGATCTTGGTGTGTTACCAATAATCAATGACACATGGGTGTTTGTGTAGATGGAGATATAATGATGAGTGTTCAATCATATAGTGGAGATAAATGGTGCATATTTAGTCAAAATGTCAAAGAGTCTAAGATTTCATGCACTGGTGATAAGTGTCACTATCTCATTGAGTTTATAGAAGATCAATGGTTCACAGGGGTTCATAAAAATAGAGATCAATGGTGAGCATTGCATGGTAAAGACTAGGCTGATTTAAGGAGATTGATAGTATGTATTTGGTCAAAGTTTCTAGGGAACACGAGATGAGATCAAACTATTAGATGTTTAGCAAAGTTAAAGACCAAGATAATTTCAAGGAAGATAGATGATGCATATTTGTTCAAGCTATGAGAGGGAATGAGATAATGACAAAGTGTTCAATGTTTAACAATGACCATTGGCACATTTGAATTAACAAAGGAAAAACTAATGTTGTGTATTTTGCTCATATATTTTGATATAGGATGAATTTGAAGGTGATGTAAAAATCAAAGTTTTAAAGGACTCCAAGATGCATTCAAAAAAATTGGTTAGATTTTTATTATCCCTATAGTTTTGGATATTGAGCTTCATATTTGATTGAATGTTTGACCATGTTCTATAAGTAACATAAAAATGATAATTAAGTTGTTCTTGATGGTACCTCGATGTTTCAAAGGGACTTATATATTAGAAAGTGTTGTAGACTCCATTAGGATCATTTTTATGGATTTTTGAGGTTGAAAAATCCATATTCTATATGAAAAAATGATTCAAAGTTGACTATTTATTCATTAATGGTGCTCTGTGTACAAAATTTTGTTTGAGTAAATTATGCTTTAGTAGAGGAGTGTTTTGGTGGGAGTAATCACCTGAAGATGTCATAAGGGTCATATAGAGTGGAAATATGTATTTAAAAGTGATATTTTGTTCTTGTTTTACTCAATAGAGTGTTAAATGGGTGAATAGGTATCTATGAGACCTATAAGGGCTACTAAGGCCTAATTAAAAGGTGTAGCTGCTTAAGTGTGACACATAGTTGTTATGGCTGACCTGTGAGGATGGTATTGAACTATGTAAGATGTTTTAAGGGTTAAGGTAAGTATTATTGATGACCTAGATGGTGATATTCATGAAGGCTCTATAAATAGTGAAATCAAAGATGATAATTTCTAGACTCATGAAACTTGGTAAAAGGTGTGTGTGTAAGAGTTGTGAAGTGAAGGAAAAAAGAAAGGGTGTGTGCCCAGTGGATGGGTTATAAAGTATATCAGGTTGAGGATTGTGTGTATGACCTATAGGTCATATTTTTTATGTTTGAATAATGATCTTATAGGTTTAACGATTGAGAGAAGTGAATAGAAGAAGGATTTATAGGTGAGTGTGTATATGAGGGTAGTTTGAGTGAAGAAGAAGAGATATTGTGGCATGCCTATATGAGAGGCTTGTATGAGATAGAGAGGTTTTTTTAGGGGTTAGAAGTTTAGATTTCCATCATCAGGTTTTGAAGACGTTATTTTAAAGGTGGAAATGTTTATTTCATAGGTGTTGGGAGGGTGCTCAACATCTAGGTCAGGACTTGACCATCCTAGGGGTAGGTGATCTTTATGAAATAGGTGTTTCACTAAAGTATCATGGTTTCATAC
This sequence comes from Torreya grandis, assembly GCA_037957365.1. NCBI lineage: Eukaryota > Viridiplantae > Streptophyta > Pinopsida > Cupressales > Taxaceae > Torreya > Torreya grandis. The sequence goes on from JARHVA010000178.1 coordinate 5,877,845, forward strand.
TTATTATAAGATAAGTATTCCATGTGTTTTAAAGTTTGAGAGTGGGTTTTATTCTCCAAAAGGATTTCTCACATAGATTTTGTGTTGTATGTGTGATATTGCATTATATATTATTCATTGTTATGAATGACTTGTATATTCTATGAATGATTTTGGTAATTGATTAAGGGTTTGAATGGATTGGAATTAAAGTTGGAATATCTTGATTCACTGATTCACCCCATCTTAGTGATTTTATCTCTAATGATCAATCTTAACTCCTTAGTAGGACATAAATTTGTACTTACTACCACAGATTATTGCACTAGGTGGACTAAAGCAGTGGCCACCAAGAATAAAAGAGCAATTGACATCATCAAATTTCTATAAGAAAATATTATCACTTAGTTTAGGATGCCCTTGTATTTAATATGTGATAATGGCCCAACCTTTGCTCATCTAAATTCACCAAGTGGGCATATGATAATAAAATAGTCATCAAGTATACTTCAAAATCCCTTAGGGTAATGGATTTATATAATCTACCAAAAAAATTGATGAATTACATCAAGAAATCTATAGATAAGAAACATATAGAATGGCAGTTCCTAATAAAGTATGCTTTATGGGAAAACATAATGAGATACAAACATGTGCTCAAGCTATCCCTGTTCCTACTGGTCTATGGGAAATAACCTATTTTTCCTATCACATTGAAGTTTCTCACATTTAATTTTATGGCCAAGTATATGTAAGATGATGAAAGATTATAATCCCAAATACTGAACATCATCTAAATGGAAGATGCTATATATGAAGTATTGAATAATTTTAGCAAGTATCAAGATGTTGTAAAGAGATGGTTAGATAAATGAGCCAAAGTTAAAGTGTTATACATATCACACTTAGTCATAATATGGGATAAGGTCCATGAGAAGAAAGGACAACATGACAAGTTCACTCCTCTCTAGATTAGACCATATCAAGTGGCAAAAATACTAGGTGAAAATGCATTCAGGATCAAAGACCTACAAGGGAATGACTTAACCTTGCTAGTCAATAGGTAGTACATGAAAAAATATTTATCTAATACTCTATAATAAATTCCAAAAGGATAGTAAGCTTGTTTAGAGTTAGAGTAGGAAGTAGTAGAGTAGTTTCCTTTCTAAGTTTGCTTTCCTATTATGTTCTTTCTTGCTTTCCTAGTTTGCTCTTTTTCAATTTATGCTTGCTATTTGTTTTTTGTTGTGTGTTTTAGCTTAGTAATAATTCCTTTGGACAAGGATTAATTAGCTCAGTTTGTGTTAGTTTGGTCCTAAAAATGGGAATAAGGGACTATTTTAAGCATTGATCTTCCAAAGTTTGGAAACATCTAGTAGTGTTCCAATTTAGAAAATCTAGGTGGGGTTAATTAGAAATTAAGTTTATCATGAAAATAATAAGTCATTTTAATGCTATAATATATTTTAGATGATTAAAAATTTGCTTGAACTAGATTTTGAATCTATGTGGAGCATCATACTATCACTTAAATTCACCAAGTAAATTACCAGGGCTGAACTTAATTTCTAAAAGTGAATTACATTCAGACTATGTCTTGATGAAACCTTACACCTAGATAATTTTAGCTCTTAACCATTCTAGTGTATGAATATAGGTATAAAAAAATAAAAAAATGATAGACTAATGAAGTGAAATCATAAACTACCTTGAGATTCCATGAATGGTGATTTAGGCAATCTCTATTGGGGATATGGATGCCTAAATAGTATTAGCTCAAGGCCTAGAGTAGAGCCAAAGGTATCTCTATCAAGGATATGGATGCTTGGCTGGTAGTAAAACTATTCCCAAGCCATCCTCAACTAAGCAAAGTATAAATATATAAAATCTAAAAAATGCTTAAGTCATTTCATGTTTGATGTATTAAAACTTGAAAGTTATCATTTCTGAATCTAATGGTAATGGTTAATTAACCTCAAATCAGACATATAATATGAGTGTCTACAAGGTTTAAATATTATTTCAAACTTACAAGCTTTTATTAGTTTTGAAAAGTAGTTTTGATACTGTCTCAAGATCATAATGAGATAACTAATTTATGATGTATCTTTGAATAAAAGATCTAGATTATAAAATTTCACAATGTTTCCTCACAAAGGTCTCCATTTGTTGATGATCAAAATTCCCTATTCTCAAAATGAGGACCCTCATTCAATTTTTAAAAAGTTCCCAAAATGCCTAATATGTTGAATCATTTTACTGCATATGGATTTGATTAGATTTATCAATGCTTATGCTTCTATAATTTTTGGTTAATCATTCATTTTGTAGTGAGGCTTGACACTTAGAGATGTTTAGATTATTACAAGTCTTATTCAAGTTGTATTCAACAATCAATTATTAATTATTAATGGTTCAATGATTTATAGATGGGCATTCACTAAGGAAGCATGATCAAGCTTTCTAATAAACATAAACATGACAAGTCTTATTGGGTCTTGTTGAACTAACATTATATTGTGTTTAAACTATTTACTTGCAAAGTTTTTCTTTAAACTTGTTTAAATTTCCTAAGACAGGTAATGACATCTTCAAGAAGCTAAGTTAGTTTATTGCTTGACCTCACAGGATGTCAAATTAAAGTTATGATTAATGATGCCTCATAGGAGATCAAAATTTAGACTAAGACCTAAAATAAAAGTGTCTACCTCACCAAGCATCATAATGACTTAGGGATTCACCACATCTTACACAAGACATCTAGAGTAAATCTACTAAATCCATGAGATATGTGCCATCATCTAGAGGGATTATAAGGAAACTACCTGTTGGAATTCAAATATAGGGGCTATGTGTTAGGATCTTAGCCCCTACAAACAAGCCCATCTAATCTAAGCCACCAAAAATCTCCCACACATCCCACATCAATGTAAAATCCCATGAGATACCAATTTTTGCTTTCATATCAGGACCAAGCTTCAAGAAGTATTATGACCTTCCCTCCCCATAGATTGAGTATAACCAAGTTATCATCAACAAATAGTATGAAGTGCACTCTCTAGAAAAAGTCTTAGCTTCATGGCTGATTGACCCAATAGGATCTATTCTCATGAATGGCCAATTAAACTTACCCATCCAATAATTTAGGCAAGGAGTTAGGATTGGTCTAGCCCTCCTAAATAAAATATTTGGCAATCCACACATTGCCTATGTAGACATAAATTATATTACATTGTTGAAGATCATCCTAGAGGACTAGAAGATTCCCCCACTTATGGAAATCATCAACAATAATTTGACATATGCTATACAAGACACTTGTAAGAATGGTTTCCACTTCTTCATGCTAAGCCTCTTTCTAGATGAAATATTTTTAACTAATCCATTAGGTTAGAATTCATGGTATCCTAAGAGATAATAGGTTGTGCCTCATATTTTATCTATAATGTACATTCATTGGTTTAGATGGAACATAAGAGTGATTATAAAATAATTCTACCCAATGGTCTAAAAATTGATCACTAAATGCAACATGTAGAGGGTTCCCTCTAAAGTAAGACAGACCTTGAGAGACATAGGTAGCTATTGGTTGTACCCAAATTGTATAATCATCAAGATAGAATGAGTAATGGTGTCCCCTCTTAGACTGCTAAGGTATGTGCTAATGAAGTTGGTTAAAGAGGTGATGGCCTATCAAATTTCATATGGAGTTGATAGAGTCTTCAAAAATAAGAAGAAAACAACCCCCATAAGGATCCCTACAAACTGAGGAGGACCAAAATTATAAAATTGCATAATATTATTGTAGCTACAAGTAATAAGGATTCATACTTATTGCCTAAAGATGACTTTAGAGCATGGAATCCCAATAATGTCATTGTTAAACATCTATTCAAATCTAAGAAAGATGTAGCAATTAAGTATAAACATTAAGAATAAGTGCATGAGTGGATATACATATATGCGCTAAATGATGAGGTGGTGGTCTGAAATATTGTAAAGAAGAGCATTGAGCTGGAGACAAGACTAGACAAAGAGAATAAAAAAGATGATAATGTTAGGTCTTGGCCATCACCAACCCATGGGAACATGTTTGATGTTGATTATGAGGAAGGATAGGATGAAGAAGATGAAAACAACATTCTTCTTATTAGGAATAGACCAAGGAGGCCTCCACAACTTATTATTTAAAGTGATCATGACCTACCTCAATTATTTGAGCAAGGAGGATCTAAAAACCAACTTGGCCCGTCATGAAGACCCAAATTAATCTATGTATCTATTATGGGATCTATTCTGTAGATCCTAAGTTAGCCTGAACCTATTTCTATTAACATTGAGGAATTATAACAAGGCATTGAACTATCCATGGAAGAAGCATATGCAATGGCCAAAAGAAATATTGAGAAGGTCTACCAGAGGAAAAGGGAGCCCAAGACAATTATGAGAGGAGAAATTAACCCCCATTAACTTCTCAGGTGACTATTCTTATTACTAGCACACTTTAGGTTCCCAATGTATGTACAGCACCACTGCCTTCTTTTTTAATTGCTAGTGCAATCCAAACTACTTCTACTTCTACATTTGCTCCTCCAACCATTATCCCCCATTTTCTTTAGTATCACCAGTAATTGCAACTACCACTACTCAAACTTCATTTGATACTAGATTGGGCCAAGCTAGTGGTTCCTTAGGATTCACCCTCCCCCATTTCATTTCTCATACCACTTCAAACATTGTTTCTTCTCAGGCATCCACAACTAGTGCATCACTCACCATTGGTTCCCCTACATCTACAAGGCCATTAAGGCCTATTTCAAGATTTTTCACCTTTCTAAAGCCACCTTTTCTTGCATCCTCATTCAATATTAATACATCTACAAAGGTGAGTGTGCTTCCAAAATTTCCCTTATTTATCCTAAATATGGGCCTTGTAAGAACTCTATTTGGCATAGTTGGGAAGATGGATGCAATAGGATTTATACACATTCTTGATATAGATTTATCCTCCACCTTGACCCAGACATCTCCATTTCATCCATCTATAACAAATCCAATGCCTACTACTATCCCAAATTGGGTCAAATACATTATACGAGCAACAAGATAAGAGAGGCATCAGGTAGTCCTCTCTGCACCACAAATTAGTATGAGATTTGAGGATATTATAGGAATAATAAAGAGAGTGGTGAGGAGGTAGGTGGAGAAGCCCCATTTTATCTTAGTAGTGGCCCATGAAATTGAAGAGTCCCTCTTCATTTTAATAAGGAATAGAAAAGTTGGCCTAGGTAAGGTGGATGAATATGCATTTGACCTGATGTACATGGTCTAAGCCAACTTAGAATCCATAATGGCCTTGATGAAAGGCATGTAGTAGGAGATTAAGATACTAAGGGAAAAAGCATTACCTATAGTGATAGACAACACCACAATCAAGGTGATTAATGTAGTCATCAATGTCTTCAATCTATACAAGGTCATGAAAAGAAGATAAGAAGATGGGACTCTAAAATATCATGTGGTCATTAAATTTGACTAAAAAAATTCACTCTATGATGCCAAGTTGGAAAACTTAGATAAAGTTGAAATGAATAATAGTTTCCCAGACCTAAAGATATTTCCCCTTGAAGACATCATCCCAACATAGAACATCTTGATGAATAAAAGAAGGATATTGAAGAGGTGGCTAGAATAGGTCAAGGATGTAACTGCATCTTTAAAGAAAATAGAATTAAAGATTGCCTTGTTATTGAAGGATGCCATGGTCACTAGGGTGACCAAACCTAATGGCACCTTCATGGATTACCAAAAATTTAGAGCTAAAATGAAGGTTTTTATTTCAAAGTTATATAAGGACATAACCAGTGCACAGATGACCACCAAGGTAATGAATATTATGGATTTTGCCAACCAGATGCTAGAGAGAGTTGAGGCCATTAAAGAAGCATTGAGGTCTATACTTGAAGAACACAACAAGCTCATTCAAAAAATACTTGATTTATTCTAGCCTATGATCTTGGATTTTGGCAAAAATTGACTAGGATTACTTAGTCTGTATAGAAGTTTAAACAAAGAAAGAGGCAGGGAACAAGAGCCAACACCAACAATCTGGTCAATAACCTCCTCCAAGGCCTTGAGGAATATTCAGATTTGTTTTGTAAATTTAAAATTAGAATATTCCATTATAATATGTGGCATTTTAGCCATTGGATGTATTTGGGTATATTTTAATGGGTCCACTTGGAATTGCATAGGAAATTTTGAGGCCTATATATAGGGGTCTTCTCCCTCATTGTAAATAGGAATAATTATTATAGAACTAATACAAAGAGCTAAGAATTTAAGAGATTGTCTGTATGGTAACATATGGTTTCTGCTCCTCATGCTTTTAGAGAACTTATGGTTTATTTTCTACTAACTAATTTGGAAATAATATTAATATAAGAATTTGTTGGTTTGATTTTAAGACTAGGCTAACAAATTTTCTAGTATATGTGCTCTATTTTCATCTTATTTTTAGTTGAATGTGCTTATGCAATTTAGTTTGAATGAGTAACTTTTGTACAACATATGATTCTATATATATATGTGTGTGTGTGTGTGTGTGTGTGTGTTTATTTTACTTTGAAGCATCAACTACCTTCATTTGGATTTAAGTATTACACTAGGGTCAGTGAATGCTAGTTTTACCTATTATTATCATAGAGGTTAGAAGAATTGAAACCTTTGATCATCTGAAGCAATTTTTTTTCTGCCTTACCCTACTCACCTTTGGATCTACCCATGAATCACTTTGGTTTAGCTCATTCTATAAATATTCATAGTTTGTTTTTGCTTGGGTAATAATTAACAAGTTCATAATAATTTCACAAAGATTAGTAGAAAATAAAGTGTCATTGCATATAATCTTCTATCCCTACAATAGAGTCTACTTTCATACTTACAAGTGGTGGATATATCTCTATTATTTTGATATTTTTAGTAGTAGTTGTGTAAATAACTCAAGCCCTGAGTCTTTCAGGACTTAAAATTGAGTTTTTTACCTCCCCCCATTCCCTAGTGATACAAGAAGCACATTAAGTGCATCAATAAGAAGGGAAATGTTGGCACTAAAAGAAGGGATCATATGGAATCAATTTCATGGATCTTAGTGAAATTGTAGTGTAATTCATTAAATGTGTGCATAATTATTTCAAAGTACACAAATATTGTTAAAGAACAATAAAGATCTACATTTTTTACATGAATCTTTGCATTCTTTGAAGGATTTCATCAAAGTTAGTGTTCATTTATATAAATTTGGTAAATAATCTAGATATTGGTCTAAATTTATGAAAAGATAGGTGAAACACCCCATTCTTTAGGCATATTGAAGGTTATTTTGGTCATTTTTGTAAAGGCTAACATAAATTTGGTAAATAATGTAGATATTTGTGAGAATTTGTGTAAAGGTCAATCATTGAGACCTCACTTGTATTAGATCTAGGCATTTAAGATCATAATTTCTTTAATTCACTTAAGATTGGTAAAAAAAATGTGTAGATTATGTTGAATGATCTTTTTAAAAAAAAAATTAAAGAAGGGTAAATTTTTTATTGAAAGCAAAACCGAAAACCAAGAAGATTACAAAGCTTTATCCTGGTCAGCAAGTTGGACTAGCTTCTGAAAAAGATTAGGGGGAAGCCCTGTGAAGTCCTTAATATTCCATGACAGCCCCTGCTCTGAGGCCCATTTGGCCAGACAATCCAAAACACCATTCCACTCGTGGGGAATGTGCACAAAAGACATAGAATCTAGAGTCACACATAACTGCAAAATTTGTTGAACAACCACAGCCATATGCCAGTCCACCGCAACAAAGTCACATTTATTCAAAACATTAACCACCACTTATGAGTCAGTCTCACAGATAGTTTTGTGCCACCCATGCTGGTAGTAGTGCTGTACTACTACCAAGATGGCTGAGGCTTCCATAAAATAATTAGTATGATGCCCTTTGTGGATAGAGAATAAAAACTAGATATTCCCTGAGCTATCACGCATGACACCTCCAATACTAGCCACACCTAGATTTCCCTGAGATGAACCATTAGTATTAACTTTCAACATTCCAACTTTTAGAGGAGTCCACCTTCCTACACGATTGATAGGGGCCGATTGCTGTCTTCTATCACACACCGAGTGACTGATTGGAGCACAGGTCATATCACTGGGATGAGCAGGGGACATGCGTGACTAGACCTTTGTGTTAGTTGGATTCACCATAGCCCCCACGTCGCACTTAGCCTAGAGCGTTTCATATAGGGAGTTAAGGATTTTCTCCCAAATGCTTCTAAGATCCAAATTCTTATCCTAAAAGATCCTCCTATTTCTCTCCAACCATAGCTGCCACATAATGAAAGATGGCCCAATGACCCAGGTAATCTAGAGAAGTGAAGTCTTCAAAGGGGAGTGGCCCAGCTGGTCCAAGAATTCTACCAAAGAGGAAGCATGCTAGTAGGAACAACCCCACACCCCCCACCATAAGTGCCAGAGCTGTCGGGCGAATGGGCATTGAAAGAAAAGGTGAGCAACATCTTCCCCACTACTATGGCACAAAATACACATAGACGACCCCTGGAAACCTCACTTACAAAGATTATCCCATGTAAGACACCTATTGTAAACTAGGATCTAGAGAAAAAAATTGCACTTGGGCCATGAAAACCGATTTCACACTTTCTTATACCAAGGGAATTCCCCATCTCGAAACTATTGCCTAGTCAAAACCAGGTACCCCGAGGAGACAGAGTAGTTCCCCAAAATGGCACCACCCCAAGCCAAAGCATCTCGATCCTACAAAGAGCTACATCCTCTTAAAGCCAAGATTTGGGCAAGCTCTACCTGGTCCTCCAAGGAGCCCCCCTATGGCCACTTAGAGGGGCTCTTCCACCTGCATCCAATCGCAGCTCCTAGTCTAAAGATCTCCTTATAATGTGCCACTGTGCTCTACCTAGCAGAAAGGAAAGAATCACAGAGAGGCTGAAGGTGAGTATGAGAAGATAAGAGTGGAGGTAATCCATCCCAAGAGTCACTCCAAAAGAGAGCCTCAGTGCCACTGTTGAAGATCCAAAAGAGACTGTGCTTCACTAGCTGAGCTCCACGCTTGAGAGTATCCCAGACCAAAGACCCTCTTCCCTCCAGAGGGCACCTAGAAATATCAATCGGGTCAACCCTAGGATAGTACTTGTGGGCCAAGATATGGGTCCATAGGTCAGATGGGTTGGAACACCAATGCCAATAGAGTTTGGCAGCTAGAGCTTCACTGCATAGAATAGCTGAGCGTAGGCCAAGGCCACCTTCCTTCTTTGGGGAGCACACAATATCCCAGTTGATAAGACTCCATTTAGTATTCTGCAAGTTACCACTCCAAATAAATTGGCATGACAAAGCATCAAATTCCTTAAGAAAATACACCAGCGTAGCTTGCACCATACTATGGTAAATGGGAAGTGCTTGGATCACCGATTGTAGAAGTGTCACCCAGCCAGCCATCATGAGCCACCTATGAGACCAATGCGTAACTCTTTGCTTTAGATTATTGAGCACCTTTTGCTAGAAGAGTCTAAGCTGCCTACCAACCCCAATATGAATCCCCAAATAAGTCATTGACTAAGATAGAGTTTGAAACGTCAAGATAGTAACAATCCTCTATTGGATACACTCTAGAGTGTTAAAGAAGAAGATAGATGACTTGTGCTCATTGATTTTCTACCTAGAAGCATCTAGATAAATATTAAGGGTATCCCAAAAAGCTTCCACTTAATATGAGCTTTCCCCACCAGAATTGTGTCATCAACAAACTAAAGGTGGGTCAGATTTGGCAATCCATATCCCCATTGCCACTCCTGCAAAATATTTTGAGATACCTGGCTCTTAATAAGGCACCCCAACCCTTCTCCCAAAATTATAAACAAGTATGGGGATAGTGGATCTCCTTGGCAAAGACCTCTAGAATCACCAAAGAGCTTTGTGGGTTCCCCATTTATAAGGATCGAGAAGGAAGGTGTAGTAACATAGCTCAGAACCCAGTAAACCCATACCTAATTGAAACCAAAAGCAAGTAGAATTTCATGCAAGAAGCTCCACTTGACTCTATCATATGCCTTAGCCATATCAAGCTTCATGAACATGGCCCACTCTTGAGAAGAACTCATTGAGTGTATAGCCTCGGAGGCAATAACCATCCTGTCCAGGATTTGTCTGCCAGCAACAAAACTACCTTGTTCTTCTGAGATAACTGTGGGAAGAGAAACCTTAAGTCTCTCAGCCAGGAGCTTAGTAATAATTTTGTAGACCACATTACAAAGGGCAATGGGCCTATAGGAGTCCAACTACTTTGCCTAATCCTTCTTAGGAATCAGGATTAAGAAGGTGGCGTTCAATGCCTGGAGCATTTCTTGGTTGTAGTAAGATTCCTGCACCACATCCAAGAGATCATACCTAATTATGTCCCAAAATTCTTGGAAGAATTCAACTAAAAAACCATCTGGTCCTGACACTTTACCTTTATATAAACTAAAGACCACCCCCTCCAACTCGAGCATACCAATAGGCCACATAAGGGCCTCATTCATTTTTGGCATGACCATAGAGGGTATAAAAGATAAGACAACATTCTCAGCAGGTTCCACTAGAGGCACATCATCTAAAAAAAGAGCAGAGAAAAATCACACAACTTCTCTGGATATGGCTTGCAAGGAGGATAGCCGTGTTCCATCCATAGTAAAAAGGGAGGAAATAAAATTCTTATTGCATCGCCCTTAGATGGACTTATGGAAGAAAGCTGTATTTCTATTCCCCTCCTGAAACCAATCCACTCGCGCCTTTTGCTTCCAATAAATTTCTTCTCCAAGCTCCCATTCAGCAAGATCAGTTGAAGCTTGGGACTCAACAGTTTGAAGGACCTCAGAAAAGCCATTATCCCAAATCTACCTGGTAATCACATCCAAGTGATTTTGAGCCTCCTTCTTCATTGAATGAAGATTACCAAAGCAATTTTTTTTCCAATACTGCAATTTCATTTTAATAAACTAAAGTTTTTTTACAAAGGAAAACATCACCATACCATAGGTCGAGCCTCCTTATTCCCACCATTGCGCCATCAGGTCCTGGAGAGAGGAGTCACACAACCACATCAGCTAAAACTTAAAAGGAGGCCTCATTGGGCCAATGATATAGTTGGTGGAAAGTTTGATAGGCCAGTGGTCAAAACCTCTCTAGTCAGGAATTTATGATGCAAGAGAGCATGAGCTAGACTACCAGAAGCAAGAAACTAAGAACCTGTCTAGGCGCTCAGAGATGGCAGCATTACCAGTCCTTCTATTGTTCCAAGTATAAATTCCATTGAGTGGTTTCACATCAGAAAGGTGTAAAAGATCAATATTTTGCCAGAGAAAATTTGAAGTTGGGCTTAAATGATCCAATCCCCCCTCTTCTCTTCTAGGCTAAGAACTGAGTTGATGTCTCCGGCCATGATCCAAGGCAAGAAGGGATGGAAACTTCTAACATACCTGATATGTTCCCAAAGCTTGAGCTACCCTTGGAGCTCCACTAGAGCATATATAGTAGTAACAAGAATCAATTCACCAGTATCAATAGAAGAAGCTATCATTAAGAGCACTGAGAGGGAGGCCATCTAGTGAAGTGGCTTGAATTTTCTTAGATTCCAACATATAGCCAAACCTTCAAAGCTCCCTAAGGTGCCAACTCCCTGACATTGGCCTAAAAACCACATATTAAGGACCCTCGTGAGTAAGGATTCCATATAAAGTTTGGTTTCTTGAATACACAAGATATCATGAGAATGTTCTAACATCAGTTTATGAATAGCTTTTTGTCTGGGGATGCTATTCAACCCCCTCACATTCTGTGAAAGAATAATCATTGGGAAAGGTGAGGAAAGTGTTCATCCAGGGTCTTAACAGCCCCTAATTCCACCAATAAATCTCCTATGAGTTTAATTTTATCCTAGTCCTTTTTACGCCCAAGTCTGGAGGGAGTAGTAAAGGAGATTTTCTTAAAGGGTCTTTACATCAAGCCCAAATCCAGAGAAGACCCTTTTTCCTTGCTAGAAGTAGCGACATCTTTAACCAAATTTACCCATAGGACATCATTATTTTGTGAAGTAGGAGAAATCACCAGTGCCCCAGATTCAGGGCCAAGAGAGGTTCTTTGGGTCTGCTGAGCAAGAAAGTCTTGTGGCCCATTAACAAAAGACTTCTCTTCTTCAACACCCAGAGCTCCACCCTGATCCATTACAGGAATGCCATCCTCAATGACCATACTGTCCAAGGCCTCAAAGTAATTGAACACTGATTCTACTTGCCTGTCCAGGTGTGAATGCTTATGACCTCAACCTTTAGCACGGCATCAGACTGGAATAAAACCCTCTATATCCTACCCAGTTACACCCATTGGGTCCTATCTAGGATTGGAAGTATTCATTTGAGCTTTCCCTTTGCCCGCTCTCTCACCCTGAATATTTGCATTTCTAGCATGACTAGCCTGGTTGCTCTCTTTACCTTTAGTGGCAGTCTATGGACCAGATGGAGCCCCTGATGTACCAATACCTCTGGACACTTGAGGGCACTGGCGGTGTAAATGACCATACACATGGCAAATTTGATAATGAAAGGGGATTTATTTGTAGTCTATCTGTTAAATCTAGGAGGAAGATCCCAAACATATTTCTACAAAATTTGGCAAAGGATTATTTAAATCTATATCATCATAAATACGAGCATAAGTAATAACCTTTTTATCTAGTGTTTGATGAGCAATTGCCATTGGTGTCCCCAACAATGATGCAATCTACTTCAGGATATCCTCACGCCAGAATTCCAAAGGAAGTCTCGGTAGGCACACCCAAATAGGAGCCCACGATGGGAGATCCTCAGTTGAGTTAAAGCCCACATGCTAGGGTTTGATAAATAGGCCATTTCGATCATAAAAATAGGGCCCTCCTTCAAAGATTCAATTTTAATAAAATATAGAGGAAAAATTCACCAAAAAGAAATTGTTGCCAGCCAACATGATATCTAAATCACCTTCCACCTGCTATGAGTGGTGGATCTAAGCTTTAAAGGCCAACATGGAAATTTTGATCTCGAGAAATTTACATATCAGTGCATGGGAGGCCAGGTAATCAACATCCTCCTTCACTACCTCTGGTGAGAGTACCAACACTAGTCGATCTTGGCATCGAGGTAGGCATCCATTCACTTTCTCCAATCTTGAGTGCCCACTAACATAGTATGTCTCCTACTCCTGAGAGCTCTACCCTATCATCACTCAGTCCCCTTGTGTGCCTTCTGCAAGGCCTCCATTCCTCAAACCCCCACTCGCGCTCACCATCCAATTCATGTTGAAAGATGTTTTAGAACACTTAAATGTTCTAAAAGTTTAAAAATGAGCATATAAATGCTTTGTAATACTAGTCTAACATTGATATTTACATGTTAATGTGTAAAACTAACAATATTTGTGCAAGTATTGAAAACTATGAGGTTTTAAATATTGAATCCTCAAAGATCAAGATAAAGTTAATCTAAGACTTTTAAATATAAGATTGATTGATATTTATAATACTTGTCACTTGTGAAGCTATATTTGAATTTCCTCTACTCTCAATGTCCATTCTACATCTTGGAGTTGCTTAGGATTACAACCAAATCTTGATATGAACCTAGGGTCCCTTTAACATCCTTAAAAACCCATAGAAAGGTGAGAGTAGACAAAGGTAAATGTAGGAATCATAGAACCCAACCAAATTCCCCATCTAACCAACATTTATAACCCCTCTTACCAATCATGGCATGGTTATTGGGCTCATCCATTAATGTCCTTAGAGTCATGCAGGATCTACTAAGGAACCCGACAAAACATTTCCTGTCTTTACCCCCATCGATAGAGTAACCATTGAAGAACATATAAAGTCATTTAAATCATCTCTAAGGTTGTTTAATGTGATTCATGAGGATGTTTCTTGCTATCTCTTTCCATTTACATTACGAGATATGGATTATGATTGGTTCCTCAACTTACTAGAAGATTCCATCATGAGATGGAATCAGTTCAATGATACTTTTACTACCTAATTTGGTAGGGTAGTAAGCCTAGAAGTTATGTACCAATAGTTCACCACCCTAAAAAATGATATAAATGAACTAATTATAACATTTAATGTAAGGTTCTAAAATATGTATGGCCTGACATATCCACCCTATAAGTCGATAGATGATTTGGCTTTAGAAACATACAAGAATGCCTTAGACCTAATGACATCTATCTTCCTAAAGAAGGCCTTTAATATTGACATGTTGCCTTTAATATATACTGAATCCATCCATATTGATGAACAAATAAACTTATACAAACATCCTACCTTTACTATACCAAAAAAAGACCAAATGATGCTTACTCTAGATGTCATACCCAACATGAATCAAAATATGTCCGCATTAAACCAATTGCTAGTAATAAACTAGTTTCTATTGAGCCACACTACACCCAACCAACAACTAGGATTATTTAACCAAGTGAATGCTAGGGTACATTCTCAGAACAATACCAATCAAACACTAGTACTCATAAATAACACCAACATTCAAACTTTTACCTAAAACAAGAATTTAGAGCCTCCAAAGGGAGAATTAGATTCAATATAGAGAATTATTTAGAAGTTCACTAATGATTTATTAGATCTCAAGAAATAAATGGGAAATATTGGTAAGAGTTTTAATAAAAATTAAAACTTGTAGACATATAACAAACCATTCAATAGGTTTTACAATAATAGAAAACCCCCTTTGATCAAGTTTCCTGAGATCAACATTTGTAAGTTAGCCTTTCCCAACTAGTGCCATGTGCACAATACAACCAGACATGGGGAACTAGACTATGTTGAGTTCTACCATGCATTCAAAGCCATTCAGAGCCAAATGGAGGGATTAGAGATGATTCCTATTGATCAAAGTAATTCTAAATGTTCTGGCAATACCAATTATTCCTATAGAGCTTCAAAAATAGTCTTTATGGTTGAGACCTATGATTTTCCCAATCAAGATGAAAATGAACTTGAAGACAATGTTGAGGAGGTGCATGATTTCCAACAATACCAGAGGAGAAACTATGCCTTGAGAAGTAAATTTCAAAACCCACCTTTGACAACCTCTAGTCCACCTAATAAAATAGATACACCTCTTGATGGTAGAAAAAATAATAATCCTCCACCCCCTAAAGGAAAGGAGAGTCAACCAAAAATAGAATTTCCCTAAACAACATCAAAAGGTGGATATAATATAGTTTAAGATATGAATAAGATCAATTCAAATATAACACTACATAAACTTACTCAAATAAATGAACAACATGATTTTGTATTGAAATCATTGATTGAAAAGCCTAGATCTAGAAAAGCTAAACTGGATCATGCAAATGTGGTAATGTATAAGAGAAAGCATGAAGTTCTACCATTTCTATTGACTGTAAGGATTTTTGGTAAGAATCTTAATGATTGCTTGTTTGATTCTAGTGCTTTAGCTAACATTATGCCTTTAATAATCTATGAAAATTTAGGATTAAACCTAATCAAATTAGAGAAGGTAGTGGTGCATTGGATAAATGAAGAGTGAAAGTGGTGGGTGAATTATTAAATATTCATATGTAGAAAACCCATGAACCCTGAATCTAATATTTCATTGATATTCAAGTTATTGACATACTTGAGGCTTATAGATTATTATTGAGTCATGATTAGAATAAATACCTAAATAGATACATATCCACTAATTGTTCCCACATGTGGCTACCTTGGCATGGGATTCCCAATTAGATCAAGATTGATCAAGACTCAAAATGAAATATACAATCATAAAATATAATTTCAAGAATGAAAAGGTAAATTACCAGTCTTCGAACTTGAGTGTTTACACTTTTGAAACCACTAATATTGTTGTAAATGACAAGGTGAAAGAAGAAAGTAAATGTCCTTGGACATTACATTTTGATGGCACATGAGCTAAGTAAGCTTCTAGCATTAGACTTATTTTGACAAATCCCAAATGAAAACAATATATAGCTTCTTATAGATTATAGTTCACTTGTACTAATAATTTAGTAGAATATGAAACTCTTATTTTAGGACTTCAATTTATAATCAAACATAAGGTAAAAGAACTATTAGTTTATGGTGATTCATAATTAGTTATTAATTAGGTCATGAGTAGATATCGTTGTAAGGTTTCTTGTTTAGGAAAGTATAAGTTTAGAGATTGGGATTTAATTGAGTATTTTGACTCATTCAATATTGTTTCCTTACCTAGGGAGTAGAAATAATTGGTGGATGCTCTAGATTCAACAATAGAAAACATGGTTCCTCCATAGCCTTTAAATTTACATGAGTTTACTGTGGAAATAATTTCATGCCCCTTTATGCCAAACAACATCAATAACTTCCAAATTTTTGATGCTGATAAGTAGATAATTGATTTCATGTGTAATTATATCATATCTAAATCTCACATTATTGATGGATAGGATGAAATTTATGTAGAAAATTCAAAGGACAATGAAGATAGAGTAATCTAACTTAAGGAAAACTAAATACCCAAGGGCATGATATCCTTATAAATAATGTTTGACCTAGATAAATAAAGAGCTAAAGCTAAACCACCCAAGATGAGTAGAAAATATTATAAAAAAGTCAAGTTGGGAAGTTCAAGAAATGAGCAAAGTGTCAACATTGGTTTAGTTTGCACTGATGAAGAGATAAAAGAAGCCACTACCATTTTAAATAATTTTAAATATTTCATTACTTGGTAATATGATGATTGTAATATATTTGATACTATTTTTATTACTCACACTATCCCCTTGAAAATGGCCTGTAGACCCTTCAAGCAAAGATAGAGGCGAGTGAATCCATTACTGGAACCACTGATTTATGAGGAAGTGAAGAAATTTTTAGATTCAAGGATAATATTCCCCATACAACACTTGACATGGGTTTCCAATCTTGTGCAAATCCAAAAGAATAATGGATAAATCATACTCTATGTCAATTTCAAAAACTTGAACATATCCTTAGAGAAGGACAATTATCCCTTGCCATCTTTGGATGAGGTCATTTAGTTGGTGAGTGTTTTTGGAATGATGTCATTTCTTGATGGTTTTTTAGGCTACAACCAAGTCCTAGTGAATAAGAGTGATAAAATGAAAACTACCTTCACCACTAAGTGGGGAATGTTTACATACAAATGATTTCCATTTAGATTGGTCAATGTAGGAGAAACTTTCTATCAAGCAATAGACCATGCATTCCAAAGATTAATTGAGAAGTGAATCATTATTTATATGGATGGTCTAACATTTTTTTAAAAAATAGAGGTGATCAAATGAGGCATTTGGAATAAGTGATGGAGAAGTGCAAGTGGTATGGCATTTATTTAAACCCCAAGAAAAGTATCTTATGTATAACTAAAGGTAAACTTATAGGACATATTATCACCTAGGAAGGTATGACTATTAACCCTGATAGGATAAACATAATTTCAAAGGTAAAAATATCTAACAATAAAAAAAATTTGAGATCTTTCTTTGGAAAGATTAATTTTTTAAGGAAATTGATATCTAGTTTTGTAGAGATTGTAAGACCACTTAACATGATGTTGAATAAATATGAGAAGATAGAATGGAATATTAAAGAAAAGAAGGCATTTCAAGACATTAAGGATGCCATTATTCAATCTCCTATTTTGATAAGTCCTAATTTTAGCAAAGACTTTTATCTTTACTCTTTTGCTTCTAATCACACTATTACCACTATTTTAACACAAGAAGAGGATGAAAAATAGCACCCCATAACATTCATGAGAACTAATTTATATTAACATAGATATTAACTATCCTATTTTGGATAAGATATCCTACACTCTAGTAAAGGCCATCAAAAATTTCAAACACTACATCCTGAGGAAAAAAATGAATGCCATAGTATTTGATCTAACTATCAAGTTGATGTTGGGACAAAATGAACTTAAAAAATGAAGAGTGAAGTGGATGACCAAAATCCAATAATATGATATAGAAATAAAATCTACTAAGTTAATTAGAGGCCAAGGTTGAATACAAATTATTGTAAATACTAATCCATTTATTGACATTTTACAGGTTAAAGAAAGTCAAGTGTCTAGTGGTAATAGGTATAAGGATATAATTCACTATTTAATGCATAGAGCATGTCCCCCCACCTTAGAAGGGAGAAAAATGGCCATCAGGATAAAATTATCTCATTTTATGATAAAAATGGAGTCATCTATAGGAGAAATTATGAGGGGATCTATCTAAGTTATATTTCTAGAGTTGAAGCCATGGAAATCATGAAAAATTTCCATGACAAACTAGGAAGTGGTCACCCCTTAGGGCATACCATAGTGCACAAGATATTGAGAAAAGGCTATTATCAGCCAACCATATTCAAATATTCTCATGCTCATGTATGAACATGCCATCAATGTCAAGTGTTTGATTGATAAGAGATAAAGGTATCCATGACTTTGAAACCAATGATTGAAGTGAAGCCATTTTCATAATAGGGCCTTGATTTTGTAGGAGTGATCAATCCTAACTCCTTAGTGGAAAATAAATTTGTACTCACTGCCATAGATTATTACACTAGGTGGATTGAAATAGTGGCCACTAAGAATAGTAGAGTGATTAATGTCATAAAATTTCTAGAATAAAATTTCATCACTTGGTTTGGGATGTTCTTATCTTTAGTATGTGACAATGGCATAACCTTTACATTAGCCAAATTCACTGAGTGGGCATATGACAATCAAATAGTCATCAAGTCTACTTCAAACAAACACCCTTAGGGTAATGGAGTTGTAGAGTCTACCAACAAAAACTTGATGGATGCCATCAAGAAATATGTAAATAAGAAACCCATAGAATGGTAGTCCCTACTAAAGTATGCTTTATGGGTAGATAAAACAAGATATAAATAGGTGCTAAAGGCTTCCCCATTCCTATTGGTGTATGGGAAACAACCTATTTTTCCTATTACACAAAATTTTCCCACCAATGACTTTATGGCCAAGTATATGAAAGATGATGAAAGAGTACAATCCCAAATATTAAACATCATCCAAATGGAAAATGATAGAAATGAAGCATTGAATAATTTTAGAAAGCATCAAGATGTTATAAAGGGATGGTGTAATAAATGATCCAAAGTTAAATAATTGTGCATATTAGATTTAGTCCTACTATGAGATAAGTCCTACAAGAATAAAGGACAACATGACAAGTTCACTCCTCTCTGGATTGGACCATATCAAGTGGAAAAAATAATGGGTGAAAATGCATATAGGCTCAAAGACCTACAAGGAAATGACTTAGCCTTGTTAGCCAATGGGTATTACATGAAAAATTATTTCTCTATCACTCTGTCACAAATTATATAAGGATATTAAGCTTGTTTAGAGTTAGAGTAGGTAGGAGTAGAGTAGTTTCCTTTCTTGCTTTGCTTTCCTATTGTGTTCTTTCTCACTTTCCCACTTTGATTTCTTGTTTTGTTCTTTATCACTTTTTGCTTGCTGTTTGTTTTCTATTGTGTGTTATAGCTTAGTAATAAGTCCTCTAGCTAAGAATTCATCAGCTTAATTTGTGTTAGTCTAGTCATGAAAATAGGAAGATGGGACTGTTGGTTTTAAGCATTGATTTCCCAAAGTTTGGAAACCTCTAATAGTGTTCCAATTTAATTTTTTTTGGGTGGGGTTAATTAGAAGTTAGTTTTCTCATGAAAATACTAAGTCATTTTGAAGGTTGTAATATAGTTTAGATGATTGCATTTGATTTAACTAGATTTTGAATAATGTGGACCATCATACTGCCACTTAAATTCACCAAGTAAATTTCTAGGGCAAAACTTGATATTTGAAAGTGAATTACATCCAAATAATGTCTTGACAAAAGCTTAAACCTAGCTAATTATAGTTCCTAACCATTTTGGTTTACGAATATAGGTATACAAAATTATAGGTATAAAAAATGATACAACAATAACGTGAAATAATAAACTACCTTTAGATTTCATGAATGGTGATTTAGGCAATCTCTACCAAGGCTATGTATGCCTGGCTAGTAGTAGAGCAAGGCCTGGATGTTGGCCCCAAAATTTTGGCTAAGTGATATCCAATTTTGGTGTGAAAATAGCATGACATTGAAAGACCATGGCACAAAAAGGATCATGGCACATAGTTTATAGGTGTAGAAGTACCATGATGTAGAACCTATGGGGCTTAAAAGGATAACAACATGGAAGAACTAGTGTGAGAGGACTTAGTTAGAGGGGAATGAGTCATGAGGAACACAAGGATGTAGGACTCAAAATAGAAGTAGAAGATTGAGAAAACACATGGGAAGCAAGAGAAATTATGAGAATGGTTCATATGGATCACCCCAACCCTATTGGTAAGAAGTTTTCCACTAGCTTGCAAGAAGAACACATGGAAACAAAGATATAACATAAAGTGAGGATATAAGGGGTGCAGAGGCTTGGGTATTAAGGAACAACTAATTATTGAGAACCATGACTCTCAATATATTAAGAGTTAATTAGTCACTTCATCATGACATTAATGATTGTAAACACTTGGTCAGGGAAAAAAAGTATAAATACCCCTATTGTAAAGGACTGTAAAAGGAGGAGATATTTTTGGGATGAAATTATGATGAACTCTTGCCTTTATATTAATTAAGATTAATATATGAGATCATAGGTTCCATCAATTTCTTGTGCTTTATGCTGAACAAATGTGTGTGTTAAGTGATTAGAATTAAATATTTATTCTACCCTATCTTTATTTTGTTAGTAATTGATGCTAATATAAAATGACAATCTTCTGCATAGTGATATTTATAAAACCTAGAACTTAAAGAATCAAGGTAGTATATTTTTGCATTTATTTAATCCTTATTTAATTTGCATAAAGAGAAGAATATGAATAAGTTAATAACACTGTACAACAAAAAATATGAGAACCGATCCTTTGTTATGTGCTTCAGGTGAGTGTGTAAGACCCACATCTTATGTGAAAGGGCCAACACACTAGATTATTGGGTTAGACTTCAATGTTGAATCTGGATTTATAATATAAACCCCAATATTTTGGTTCCATTTCTGGGACCTAAAGCACTTGAAGCATAATCATGGAAAATGTTTGAGCATATTATTCTTGAGAATATAGAAGAATGGATTACTAGTGTTGAAGATAACTTTGTAGTTCCCTACCTTGAGCTAAGAATCTTTGCATGATAGTGGTAGAGCATAACCTATATAATGCATTATATGAGACTTTATTTTTAGAGGTCCTAATCCATTTACATACTTGGTTGTAATCATATTCATAAGGATGATCAAGGAATATTGGGAAGAGACAGTCTTGGATGCTAACTTTAACAAAACTAGGAACCTTGTGGATGTGAGCAGTCAAATTTTGGTGGAAAGGAGTTCTAAACATCTACATTTTAGAGTACACTATAACTACCTATTAATGTCCTAAAAAATCCAAGTTATAGTTCCTTTGATAACTGTATGGTCATTATTTTAGGCTTTTTGATTTTGAAATTAAGAAGCTATTTGTTGATATTGGAATTGAAACTATACCAATGGAAAGATAAATCCTCTTGTCCATGAGCCACACATTTATAAGGGCAGAATAGGAGTTGTTAGAATATTATGGGTTCAAAATGGTAGCTAGAAAATGTGAATTATGGACACATAAGTATGATGAAGCTTAATAAAGGATTATAAGAGTCAATTGTGCAAAAGAGACTAGGAGATCTCATAGAGTGTTGTTAGGAGCCATAGGGAAGTGAAAGTACATGAGGACCCCATCACTTTTGAGCTAGATTATATGCCACTTCTATCTTATGAAGGAGAAATAAGATGGATGGCAGGAATTGAGGAAACATGTCTAAACCAACCAATATCCCCCACCATAATATGTGCTCATGATTTTAAGTTAGATGAAGTACACATCCATAATTGGGATACAAATAGTTTGGAATCAGAGACTGAACCTATGAGGGATATTAAAGCTGAGACTTTTGATGCTCATTTAGACTTAACACTTTTTTCCCTCTTCAATGGAATTACATGGCATAACTCAAGATGCTTGCTAGACTAGGCCTATAAGGACAACATATAGGCCCCAATTTGAGTAAGTAATCAACTACCATGCCTCATACTACAAGTACTGCCACTGGAGGTATTTGAGGTGGACTAGTAGGTGGTATAAGAGGTAAAAAACTTCCTCCTCAAGAGACTATATTTGGAGGTCCCCAACACTTACATATTAAAGAAGCTCAGCTAAGTATGGTGTATTGTGAAATGACACTACACTTTTTATAATATCAAGGCATGGATAATGTAGTTAAGTATGTACACAGATGTGAACTAATTTGGAGGGTATGAGGTATTACCTCCTCTGAGCGTAAGGCCACATAGTTTTAAATTATGATTTTTAAACATGCACATAAATGATATCAAAAGTACAAACATCAACAAGTGGTGGTCAACTATGATCAACTTAAGACAACCTTCCTTTAGGAGTTTGACATTCCTAAATTTGAGAAATAAATCATAACAATGTTGAAGGACATAAATCAAGGACTTATTGAGAGTGTGCATGAGTATGATGCAAGGTTTAAGACCTTGTTGTCCAAATTTTAATTTTAGATTAATGTTTCATAAAATGTATAATGGTTTATGGGAGGATTGTTATTACCCTTCCATTGAACCTTGTCACAATAGACCTTTATTAGTTTGCATGAGGTTTTATAAGCTACTCTCTACATTGAGGTAGTTGAAAGAATTGGTAATAGGATTAGTCCATTTATGGAGGCCAAAATAGCCTTAATGTCATAGTATCTTGAAAATTTAACATACAATAATACACATGAAACATGTAGTGGTGTTTGGTGCACAAACTAAAAATCTGAAGGGCATACACAAATAAATTATCTATGTAAAAACATCCATGTGATACTTAAACAAACATGTGAAATATTTCATGAGGAAAATGATGTACACTCTTGTCCTTTTATACAATGAGCTATGCACAGTAAGGTGTTTGACTATTTCAAGATCTATGATGCCTATACTCATGACACTAATAACTACCTTTGATTAATGACATCCATGAAGCTCAAGCACATAACACGTGCTAAACTTTAGTAGCAAATAATCAAGACAATGGTGGATACCATAGATGAGGAAGAGGGCAAGGATGAGGAGGTGGTCTTTTCCCACCCAAGACCTATTAAAAATGTGGATCTTTGGAACACTATCAAAGGGGTTGCCTAGACTACTCAATGTGTAATTTTTGAAAAAAGGACCATCAACTGAAAAAGTGTCCTAACTTATACATGGTTATCAACAAAGAGGGAAATCAAAAAGGTGTTAGGATAATTTAAATTAACAAACCAAAATGGTGTGCATGCCCAACCATTCCTATATTTAAATAGGTAAACATTAACACTTATAGTGGGGGATAAACCTAGTTGACATCTAATCCCATCGAGAAAGTACAATGGGAAGAACCAAGAGCAATAAAATACCCTAATGTTCAACAGCATAAATATGTCCTCTAAGATACAATGGAACTAGTATGAAAATTCAATGAGAGATTCAATTTCTCAAAGATAGAGACATAACACAACATGCTGGTATGTAAAAGGAAGGTTAATCACATATGGTGCATGATGACTTCTAGGAGTTGAGCAAGTGTATGTTGGATGATGACATTATTCCATAGCTAATAATTTTTCTTAAGAATCAATCCTGAATACCAAATAAGGTTCACCCTCAAGTCACTAGGTAGAGTAAAGATCATTTAAATCATGCTCGATGACATGACACTCCTAATTTAGTTTCTCCCCTAGAAGATAAACAAATATTGGTTAATGCTACCACAAATAGATGGGTAATATGGGAAATATTATAGACACTAGCATAGAAGTAAATTTATTCACTAAGGATGCTTGGCATAATATGGCTATTCCAATTCTACAACCTTCACCTCATGTCTTATTTATGGCAAATAAGACTCTCATGTTACCGATCAGGCTCCTCAAGAATGCAATGGTCGACATACTTTGAATACCATTGAAAGTGGATTTTGAGGTTATAGAATTAGCTAAAGCTGGTGACTACCTATATTTATTGGGAAAACCATGGTGGTATGAGAATAATGTAGACTTGATTTTTAAAAGGCATTATATTAGTTTTGAAAACATTGATTAATGTGTTTTAATATCACTAGATCAAGCACAACGGCCCCCTTACATAGATCCTATCAATGTTGATGAGGATATAAACCATATCTATAATGATGAAAAAAGAGATCCTAATCTATATGGCATTCTTCCATGGTTAGACACAATACTCCCTTTTTGACACTACCAATAATACATGTAATTATTGGGCTCATAGTGACTGTAATCTCGCTGGTAGAATATGTAGTACCATCAATAGTGAAGAGAATGTGCCATGCTAGTTTAATAAATGACATAGGTTCACTCACCTTATCACTAGAAAAATCATGAGGGGACCTATCATAGTGACATTGATTGAAAGACTCAATGAGGTTCTAAGGTTCCATGGATAAATGGAAGTCTGAGACTTCATTCAACACCTTGAAGAGTTTTATCACATTGATGAAGATCATCTTTGATCTTAAGTTTATTTCCTTTATAGAATAATTGCATGATGGTGGTGAACCCATTGTGAATGACTACTCTACTAGGATCAAGTATGTTTAGCCTTAGACCACTAATTCCATCATGATAACAAAGTAAAGGGAGAAATTAGTTACAGTGGCATACAAGTACCTAAGCCCCAAAAGCTTATGAAACAATGTAGTAAAATGATGAGCCCTTATTACCAAAATATTTATGGGAGCATGAATTATATGGAACTTTACATAATTGGGCATGAACATGGTATGTTTATGAAGAGTGACACATGGGTACCAAGTTTTGGCATCTACTAAAAGAAAAATTAAACTCAACACTATCTTATTCTTTACCAAGTATGGATTTACACCTCACACTACAACCCATGAATGAAGTAGTAGTAGGTGACCCATGTCCCATGGAAGAACACCTAAAGACTATCCATCAAGACCCTAAAGATACCCTACTTCATAAACCATTGACAAACCTAGCTCTTACACATACACTAGTCCTCGATCAGAACCGACATGAAGAAATTTATTTAGGGAAATAAAATCTCATGCTACAAGTGGAAGAAGGTGAAGGATCCATTTTAATTGGCCTAATGTCTAACTATTTATATGTTCCTATGAATGTTGGCACAAGAAATATTCGAGACATATTTGTCTAAATGGACAACCCCTACCATGGCCCTATTCAAACTATTTAGCACAACATTAGCTTGAAATAAGAACCAAAGGTGGCTATGGTAGGAAACTATTAGACTGACACAAAAATTTCATTTTTTTTGAAATTACTAAAATAATATTAGGATGTATTCCAAAGAAACTATATTGAAATGAAGGGAGTCCACATCCTTAGGGAAGATGCATATCAAACTAGTCGATAGTGCTTGACTAGTTAGAAAACACCCATATAGGATCAATCCTAATCTTCAGGCATGCATCAAAGAATAAATTGATAGTATGCTACATGTTGGAGTAATCACCCCAATTTATGAATCTAAGTAGGTTAATATAATGGTGATTAATATCAATAAGGATATATGCATACATATCTGTATAGACTATCAAGTGCTTAGTGGATTATGTGTAATTGATCCATTTCTGATGCCTTTCACAGAGGAGATCCTTGAAGGTGTTTCTATATGTGAGGTATTTACATTCATAAATGTCTTCTTGGGGTACCATCAAGTCCAAATCATTAAAGAAGACCAACCCAACACAACATTATCCATCAAATGGGGTTCATTTACATATACTATTATGCCTTTTGGGTTGAAAAATGCCCCAACAGTGTTTTCATGAATAACAATTGAAGCTTATAAAGACTTCATCCACAAATTCCTTCAAGTCTATTTAGATGATTGGATAGTATATGGTTTGGTCAAAGACCATTAAATTTCAGTCCACAAATTCCTTCGAGGCTATTTGGATGATTAGACAGTATATGGTTTGGTCAAAGACCATCATTCTAATCTTAGACTTATGCTTGAGCATTGTTAGGTTTTACAAATCTCATTAAACTTAAAGAAGTTCCTATTTTTAATACCTTTTAGTGTGCTCTTAGGACATATAATTTTTAAGGAAGGAATTTTGGTATACTTTATGAAGGTATCTATTATTATTCACCTCTAAGTGCCCAAGACTCAGTATGAGGTCCATGATTTTTTAGGCCATACTGGTTATTAGAGAAAGTTCATCCATGGATATGAAAAAATTGCCACACCCTTAGAGGAAATTTTAAATCAGAATGAACATTTCATATGTATTTTATCTTGTCAAGAAGCATTTGAAAAATCAAAAGAAAAGCTAGTTACTGCTATTATCCTCCATTTACTTGATTGGAAAAAATCATTTCATGTCCATGTTGATGCATCTAGCATGGTTGTTGGTGTAATCCTTGCACAACCAGGTGAAAGCCACCTAGATCACCTAATCTACTTTACTAGTAAGAAACTCACCCCAGTAAAAATAAAACACACCATTATAAAGTGAAAAGTATTGTCCATGATATATGCATTATAGAAGTTCTAATAGTACCTTTTATCCACTCATTTTAATTTCTATATAGATCATGAGTCTTTGAAATAACTTGTTAATAAACCTATACTACATGGATAGATCTATCATTAGATTGTGTTATTCTAAGAGTTCTAATTTTTAGTAATGGTGAAACCTAAAAAGGCCAATTATAGACCTAACCATCTGTCTCAGATCAAGAATGAAAAACCACCATGTGCCATAGAAGATGATCTTCTTGATGTACAAATATTTCATGTTACATGGGTACCTAAAGAAATAAAATATATTACAACATTCTTAACCACTATCCCTATGCTCGATGGTCTCACCTTATAGGAAAAAAAATTAACTTGTAGTTCATACCACACCCTTTCAGTTTATAGCAGGCAATCTTTACAAAATGGGTCATGACAAAGTTCTTTAGTGTTGTGTAATGCAACATGAGTGCCTTGAATTACTCCAAAAATTTCATGAGGGTATTACAAGTGGACATTATACTAGAGAGGCTACTACATGGAAGGTTCTCCTAACTAGCTTATGATGGTCAACTCTTTTTTAAAATGTAAAAGCATATGCTAAGCAGTGTGAGATATGTCAATACATAGGCAAACCTAACTAATGAGATGTTATGTATCTACTACTCATTCCTTCTTAGGAACCCTTTGAAAAGTTGGCTTTAATTTTATTAACCCCATCACTCTAATAGGATGATGAACAAGTTCTTGATACATCATTACAATAACCAACTACCTTACGTGCTAGGCTAAAGTTGCATCAATAAAGGATTTTATTACTACTATTATTATGTAGTTTATTTGGGAGAATATCATAAATCAATTTGGATGTCCTTTGAGTTTCACCAGTTATCACAAAACCCACTTTGTTAATGAAAAAATCTACATCTTACTGGTTGAGTTCATGATCGCATACCATAAAATAACACCATACATCCACAAGTTAATGAAACTATTGAAGCTTTTAACAAGATCCTAGGTACCACACTAACAAAGATTTATAATTTTGGTTGAACTGATTGGGATGATAGAGTGTATATAGTATTATGAGATTATCATACAATCTATAAGAACCTAAATAAAAACATGCCACTTAACTTTGTGTAGGGCAAGGAGGTAGTCTTAGCAGTGGAATTTTTGGTACCATCTCTATGTATAACATGATTAGGATAATTGGATGAAGATTCATAATTATAAATTCACTTAGAAACTTTATTACAACTAGACAAAGCTCATTTACTCACTCATTGGAGCCAAGATATGAAAAAGTGTAAGTAAAAGGCATGTCATGATATCCCTATAAAGAACAATTTTTTTTCTAGGAATTAAAGTCTTGTTATATGACTCTAAGTTCTCATGCCACCTTAGAAAGCTTCACATACATTGGGATGGGCCTTTTATAATTCATAGCATCAAACCTATCAGATAATGTCAGTTATAAAGGATGGATGGCTAGTTCCTTCTTGGGCACTATAATAGAAGTTGGCTCTGGCCATATTTCAATTCAAAATAGCTAAAGTATTGTAATAAATAAGGCTTATGCCATTAGTTTAGGATTTATTTCTTTCAATAAAAACATTGCCTTTTTTGTGCACAACTTTTCCTTTTTTTGTAATTTTGTTTCATGAGTTATTTTTTTCATGGAAGACCATGATTTGTTTTAGTGTAGGGTAAGAAGTCATGGTAAAGAGCACAAGTTACCTAGGTGCATGGGGTTAGATAGGTGTGCAAGGTACATGGGTACATACAGTTTTAAGGCATGAAAATGTTAGTAAAAACATCAAGTTTAAGCCTGACAAAATATCCATTTTAATTAAAATGCTCCAAATATCTAATAGAGTATGTTTAATCATGAATCAAAGATTGATGGTAAGCATCAAGTAAAAATTCAAGAGGATCCTAAAATTGAACATGCCAGTGACAAGTGACATGATCTCGAGAGCAAAATCTAGATCTAATAGTATATAAATGAGATCAATTAAGTGGGGTTAAGTAGATCTATGGCTTGTATTCATTTGTATAAAATAGATCCAAAGGTGAGATCAAGGTCAAAAGGTCAACAAATAATAAGAATAAGTGATAGGCTACCAAGTGTCATAATCATGAGATCTATCAGATAAATCAATGGTATGCATGTGAACTATGTGAAAATAGATCAATGGTCCATATTTGATCTGGTAGAAATATCTTAATGATGCATGTTTAAGTGAGGGACACAACTTTCATCTACTTTTATGAAAGGTATGAGAAGGGGCATACCATTAATGCAAAAATAATAATTATGGTAAGGAATGGGCTAATGGTATGACATGAAAAATATCATTAAATGTATTAGGTGGAAAAGATGAGGATCTAAGCATGATAGCCATTAAGGATCTACATTAATGACATGAAATGATGGGTGATGGGAAAACATTAATGATGGTAACTTAACCATGGAGCCTATAAATGTATAAGTTAAACTCATTTTACACTTTACCTTGAAGATTAATGGAGCTAAAGATCAAGTGACTACCAAAGCTGAGTTAATCAAACTAAGAGCCAAGTGAATTCATCTCAACAACAACTTATATAGGCATTACCAAGTTAAGAATAGAGAGTATGAGTTTGGTTTATTTAAAAATCACTAGTACCAAAAGTTTCATGTTACAGGTCTTCTATTGAAGGGGGCTTAATATCAAAAAGTTAAATCAGTTATCCACAACCACATATTCTTTTGAAAATATTAGTTGGCCACATGTCAACCTTCAATCTACTCAAAGGGTATGCAACCTAAGAAAAAGGCCAATATAACTAGCCCTTGCTAACAATACCAGAAGAGGAGGTGAGCAGAAGAGATTGGGTTCCAATTAGGGAAGATATGCTAGAGGAATAAGTTTAGCATGCAAAAGAAGAAGAGGAAAGTATGGTGCACATAGTGAAGCAAGCTCAATTATCCTCAATTTAGAAGGCTCAAGAATTCCCACCTCCATCTTTATTAATTGAAAAAATGCAATATTTGGAGTTAGTGTTGCACAAGAAAAACTAGGTCTCCAAAGTTTCCACTTGTACTATCTTCAACTATAATCACTACCAACCTAGGAATGAGGATGAGATCCAAAGTTACTATTGATTTGAGAACACAAACACTAGGAGCCAAGTGGTGTATGATCTCAAAATTTTGAACCAACTGGATGCTACAATATTATTTCAACTCTTCAATTAACCATATTTTGGTAAACCCATAGAGACAATTCAATTCTTTCTTTCACATGTATAGGAGGAATATATCTATTTTTCTAGGCACAACATGAAGATCACACCCAAGAGGATAAATAAGGTCATGGGACTATAGTGCATAAGTTTGAGCATCATTGATGACTTGGCTAACATTGAGGAGGTCTAAAAGACTCTCATGGTGCTCATTCATCAATAGTAGGGCCATGTGATGCATATTAAAAAATTGTAGGGTCCCACCCTTTAGGTTGTGACACAGATCATCATGATAAAGATCAAAAGGAATGATCATTGGAAAGAGGTTGACATGGTACACCTCTATATTTCCCATCAAGTCATAAAGGGGTTAAAATATAAATAGGCTATGTACTTTCCCTAGAATATTATGGAAGATGCAGAGAAGACCCATCAAATGCCCAAGTACAATTTACCATGGGGGTAATCCTCTTCTTATTGGTTTTTGACAATATTAGTACACTAGATTATAGCTTAAGAGTGATGAAGTGGGTATACCCTCCCATGCACAAGTCTCCCATTAAATACTTCAAGGTGTTCACTTGCCCCAATCATATCAACCCCTCATACAAAACCAATATGAGGTATTGGTTTTATGGAATGCAGGTAAATCTTTGTATGGCTTAAGTTACCTTACACCTTCTTAGCATGGTACTTCATGGACTCCATGAATGAAATTTTTGATGTGTAGCTTATCATCCTATAGGCTGAAAAATCAACTCAGAGATTCACACTCTATGTAAAATGTTTATCTATCCAAGCAAAAAGGCTTACATGGAGAAGAGGGAGATGGACATGACCAACATCAAGGTCAAGAAAATGATGGTGGGGGAGTAAATTAAAAAATAATTTTACATAATACACCCTTGAAAGGATCTACAGGATGGGGACCCTAAAGAGAAAATTCCATCAGTGCCACCCCTAAAAAATAAAAAGAGGCCAAATGTGGGTACTAACACAAGTGGTCTTTTGGTACCAAAAAAATGACAAAAGACTACAAAGGCACCCTGACCTACCCCTCCACCATTTATACCTATGCCATCCCATCCATTTGTGCCACCCCCTCTGCACCCTTCAACTTCCCCACCTTAACCATCTCCATCTCGTTCTCACATTTCTCCATCTCCTCCATGCTCTTAGCCACCATGCCCTTCATCTCCCTAGCCTATTCCCCCTCTTTCTCCTCCACCTTTTCCACCTCCACCTTCCCCCCTAAAGTAACTCCACCACCATATACCCCAAGTGCTTATACTTTAAGATATGCCCAATAGTAGCCCCCATGACAAGCCCCAATAATAAATTATTGAGATAGTTGTTCATAACTCAAGTTTTGATTTTGAGAAAATTCTTTCCCCAATGTAGGAGGATAATTTTTCCTCTAATGATTCTTTACTTGATGTTGAACCATTATATGGTAAGGGGGATGGTGAAGAACTGATAAAAATGGCCACTGGTGGCTATGAGGAGGTTAAAATTGAGTAGGACCTTAGTAAAGGGAAAGGATCAACCAAGGATTCAAAAGAGCATGGTGATAATGCAACTGACAACATGTACAAGTGATATCACTTCAGTCTCTAAGACAAGATACTCTATCTTTGGCCACATTTAATTCTTAGTGAGGTAACCATGGAAACAAAGAAGAAAGTATCCTTCCTTTTAGATATGTATAACAAGGAGCATGAGTTTTAACTCCCCCAAGATAGCCTTTCCTTGGGTTTAGATGCTCCAGTGCTACCAAAACCATTATGGGTAGATCTGCAAAAGATATCTGTCTTCTAGAAAGAACCACCTTTTTAAAGTTAGGCATGTAGATCAAGTGCTAGAATATTTTTTTAGATTATTATGCACACATTACTAAGAGGAAACATGCCAAGATTGTTGGCATGTATAGTAAATAAGTTACAAAAAAACAAACACTAACCAAGGAAGTGGCCACATTGAAACATGAGATCCAAGAGGCCACAAAGGAAAAATTCAAGGTATTAAAACTTTGAAAAATAATTTTGACCCAAAAAATAGTGCTAACAGATGACATGCCTCTTGATGGGGATGCCATAGGAAAATTAGAGACCTTGGTATAACTTCTGCTCAAGCGATGTAAAGAATAACCCCTACCAAGAGATGAGGGATTAAAATTAGCTAAACAGTTCACCATGGCCATTGAAATATACAAGTTCACTATAAAGAGGGTTGGGGAGTTTATCCCCATTATGGATAGAGTTTTTATGTAGCTAGTTCATCTAAATAAAGTTTTGGAGGCTTAGATCCAAGATAAAGAAGACCAGAGGCAACAATTGGTTGATGCTACACTCTTAATAAAAGACCACACTGAATGTGCTAAATCATTCAAGGAAGTATAGGTGATGGAAGATGCAATCAATAAACATCATCAATATCTGAATGTGAATTTTTCTACCCTCTAAATATAGGTTGATAAGGAGGTCTCCACACTTGAAGACATCTAGAAGGATGCCATCGCATCCCTAGATGAATAAGTTAGAAAGGTCGATGAGACCTCCATCAAACCCAAGGAGATAAATAAATTAAAGGGGGATAAAGAAGAAATAACTATAAAAGTGATTAAGGCATTGTCACATTGGAACAATCTAAAAAAGGATATCAAGCAGTTAGGGCCCAAATTTTTGACAAAGGATGCTAACACAGCTTATTCTAAGACAAACTAAGAGCATAGTGTGGGGTGATGTTGGCCCCAAAATTTTGGATAAGAGTTGTCCAATTTTGTCATGGAATCAACACATCACTGAAGGAACATATCATGAAAGGATCATCATGCATATATAATAGGCATAGAAATACTGTGACATGGAATCTACTGGGTGCAAAAGGATAATGAAGTAAAGGAACTAACATGAGAGGACCCAGTCAAATGGGAATGAGTCATGAAGAACTTAAGGATGTAGGAATAAAAATAAAATCAAAATACTATGGAAGTACATGGGAAGTGAGATAAATTATGATAATGGTTCATACAGATCACCCTATCCCTATTAGTAAGAAGTTTTGCACCACCCTGTAAGAAGAGGAATACATGGTAGTAAAGATATAACATAAAAAGAGGATATAGGGGGCACAAAGGCTTGGGCCTTTAGGAATAACTAAATATTGAGCAACAAAATTCTTATTCTATTGATATTTCATTGGCCAGTTCATCATGACATTAATGATTGTAAACACTTGGTTAAGGCAAAACAAGTATAAATACCCCTATTGTAAAGGATAATAGAAGGAGGTATTTTTGGGATAAATTATGATAAAATTTTGCCTTTATATTAATTAAGCTTAATATATGAGATAGTAGGTTCCATCAATTTCTTATGATTTATAATAAACAAATGTGTGTGTTAAGTGATTAGGCTAAAATATGAATTCTACACTATATTTATTTTCTTAGTAATTGATGCTAATATAAAATGACAATCTTCTATGTAGTGATATTAATAATACCTAGAACCCAAAGAGTCAAGGTAGTATATTTTTTCATTTATATAATTCCTATTTAATTTGCATAAAGATAAGAATATGAATAAGTTAATAAGATTGTACAATAAAACCTATGGAAATTGGTCCTTCATTGCATGCTTTAAGTGAGTGCACAAGACCCAAATCTTGTGTGAAATGGACAATGCACTAGTTTGTTGGGTTAGACTTCATTTCTAAAGTTAGATTTATCAAAGAAACCCCTACACTAGAGTAAAGCCAAAGGTATCTCTATCAGGGCTATGGATGTGTGGTTGGTAGCATAGCTATGCCCAAGGCATCCTCAACTAAGTAAAGTAAAATATATAAAATCTAAAGAATGCTTAAGTCATTTCATGTTTGATGTCTTGAAACTTGAAACTTATCATTTTTTAAACTCAATGAAAATGGTTAATAAACCTCAAAGCATGCATATAGTATGATTGTATGCAAGGTTTAAACACTATTTCAAACCTATGGGCTTTCATTGGTTCTAAAAAGTAGTTTTGATACTAACTTAAGATCATAATGAGATGAATAAGTTTTTATGTATCTTTGAATAGAAGATATGGATTCTAACATTTTTCAATGTTTCCCTATAGAGGTCACCATTTGTTAATGATCAACATTCCACTATTCTCAGAATGGGGACCCTCCTTCAATTTAAAAAAAGTGCCCAAGATTCCTAGCATGTTAAATCATTTGAATGCATATGGATTTGATTAGATTTACCAATGCTTATACTTCTATAATTTCTAGTTAATCATTCATTTTTTAGTATGAATTGACACTTAGATATGTTCAAATTATTACAAGTCTTCTTTGAGTTTTATTCAATAATGAACTATTAACCATTGAGGGTTCAATGATGTGTACACATGCATTCACTAAGGAAGTTTGAATGGGATTTATAATAACATACATGTGACAAGCTTTATTGGGTTTTATTGAACTAACATTATATTGTGTTTAAAGTATTTACTTGTAAAGTTTTTCTTTAAACTTGTTTAAATTGCCTAAGATGGTCAATGACATCTTCAAAAAGATAACTTAGTTTCTCAATTGACCTCATAGGATGTCAAATTAAATTTGTGGTTTATGATACCTTATAGACATAAAAATTTAGATTATAGCATAAAATACAAGTGTACACCTCTCTATTCTTCACAATATCTTAAGGATTCACCACATCCTGCACAAGACACCCAAAGAAACTATACAAAATTTATGAGCTATGTGGCATCATCTAGATGGATCATAAAGAATCTAGCCATTATAATTCAAATCTATGGGATACGTGTTAAGATATTAGCCTCCATGAGTGAGCCCATGTAATAAAATCTACCATACATCTCCCATAAATCCCACATCAATACAAAATTCTACAAGATGACACTGCATATCTTAAACATGACCAATTAGACCTGAGTAGCCCTCTAAGGTGACATGTGTCTCCCTTAGGTTTATCTGAGGTCACCATTTGTTTGCATTACATTATATCCATTCAAATACCTTAAAAGATCATAAGTTAGGCATTTACTTTCACCTAAGTCATCTGATCAAGGTTTGGTGATGTATAGTTGTTTGAGGTACCTTCCAAGAATGACACTTGGTAGAAGAATAAACAAAAGTCTATGAGAAAGATGGATGTCCCTTTTGGGCCTGTACAATGATGTTACATGTAATTCCTACACTATTATTATTTTATATCCATAATATCACCTCTAAAAAATACATGTGTCTCTGCCCAAACCATCTGATTAGTGCACATTTGACAATAGTTATCCAAAAGCCTTTCGAGAGAAATACTTGGCAAGCAAAACTACAATTGGCCATGAAAGTGATGTTGGACATTCTCTTAACCAATCACAATTTAATAACACCATTTGAGAGATCGTTACAAATTGAAAGATGCCATGTGGTAAGATATAGAAGAGTCATCAAGAAAAGATGCATTCTTAGTGCCTACGAGGTAATCAGAAGGTGCTACATGTCTAGATTTTGAACCAACTAGGTAGCTTAGTCATATTTAAGCCCCACAAGTACCTAACTAGATTTAAGGTGGAAACCATGTGTCAAAATGTGGTAATATTTATATTTAAATCTAAAATTGATGGAAAATCAGAGATGAATTAAACCTAAATTTGGATTTTTGGTGTAATTAATTACCAAAAGCAATAGTTTAAAGTTGTTTCAAATATATGTAAGGTTGAAAAGCTTGCCATTAATATGGCATGAACTAGGATCACCATCAACATTGCATTAATCAAAGTGATCTTTCAAGAGGCTACACAAATAAGGTTATTGCTGTTTACATGCCAAAATCTATATGTATTTGATTTCTCTATTGCTTGTGCTCTCATAGTTCGACAAAGCTCAATCCATTTACAAATTACACTCCCAATTACCATTATTAGAGCTCAAAATTTGTATAAGGATACAAAGATGTTGATTACTACCTAAAGCATTGTAGAAGATGGCATAAGTAGTCCCTCTACTCTAGGTAAGATCAATTCCTTAGGAATAATGACTTTTTATTCTAGTATGGTACTACAATCATCTTCAAGGATACCAAATTTATTCTTGAAGCCATAACATTTGGTGACATGTAATATAATAGCATATATTTCAATGTGGAAGTAGATATGGATATTGATGAGGATGAGACCATGCCTCATATAATCCAACTAGCTTTAGATATCTTGGCTATCAATACAATCGGTCTCCATAAGGCTATGGCTAAGACAAAGGTCATGCCATGTGCTGACCTAATTTATGGAATTTTTGGGAGATAAAAGTGTAAAGATGAGATACTCAAATAAATTTTTCAATGTCTTCCAATTTCTTTCATAATGGGACCAAGATTCAATAAGTATTATAACCTTCCCTCCTCATAGATATACAATAAATAGGTCATCATCGATAATTGGTATAAAGTGTACATCTCGGAGAAGGTCTTGGCTTTATGGGTGAATGACCCAATAGGAGCTATTATCATGGATGACCAAGGAAACTTTCCCATACAATAATTCAAAAAAGGAGTCAAGATTGGCTAGCCTTCTTTAAAAAAATATTTGGCAATCCACACATTGCCTATGTAGACATAAGGGTTATTTTGCTATTGTAGATCATCCTACAGGACCAACAAATTTCCCCACTTGGGGAAATCATCAACAACAATTTAGTATATTCTATGTAAGACACTTGAAATAATGGTACCCACTTCTTCATGATGATTTAATTGCTAAGTACAATATGTGTAATTTCTCAACTAGGTCAAAATTCATGGTCTCTTGAGTGACAAGAGGTTGTGTCTCAACTTTTTTCTACAATGCACATTCATTAGTTCAAATGTAACATAAAAGTGATTTTAGAATAAATCTACCCAGTGGTGTATAAATTGATCATTGAATGCAATATGTAGAGGGTTCCCCCTAAATTTAGGTAGACCTTGAGAGACATGGGTAGCTATTGGTTTTACCTAAACTTCACAATCATCAAGATAGAAGGAGTGATGGTGGCCCCCATTAGACTTACAAGTTATGTGCCAATGAACCTATCCAAAGAGGAAATGGCCTATTAACATCTAAATGGAATTGATGGAGTCTTAGAAAGAAAGAATAAAATAGTCCCCATAACGTTCCCTATAAACTAAGGAGGACCATAATTATAAATTGGCATGATATTATTGTATTTACAAGGCATAGAGACTCATACTTATTTCCTAAAGATGACTTCAAATAATGTGATCCCAATAATGTCATTGCCATACATCTATTCAAATTCAATAAAGATGTAGTAATAGAGTACATGCATCAAGAATAAGTGCATGAGTATATATACAGAGATGCTTTGAATGATGAGGTGGTAAAATGGAATGATACAAAGTAGAACATTGAGTTGGAGATGAGACTAGACAAAGAGAAGAAAAAGTAAGATATTTTTAGGTCTTGGCAACCACCAACCCATGGAAGCATGTTTGATGTTGATTATGAGGAGGGATAGGATGAAGAAGATGAATACAAAATTTCTATTATTAAGAATAGACCAAAGAGGCCTCCACAACTTTCCACTTCAAGTGGTTAGGACATACCTCTAAGATTTGATCAAGGAGGATCCAACAACCAACCTGATCCCTACAAAGGACCCACATTAATCTTTGCATCTATTATTGGGCCCCATTTTTGGAAAAAGTACATGGATCATGATAACTATACCAATCTCAATGTGAGGCAACCTTTGGAATTGTTTTTCACCTTACTTTTTGTATATTTTGGCACCAACTAGAGAAGTCCCCATGAATCTTGCACTAGCTAGTGGGTAGTTGCATAGTGCCAATTTCCATAAAGACACTCCTACCAAGTCTTAGACATGGTGGCTCAAGAAGCATAAATATCAAAAAGTGGGATAGGTGAGATAGTGACCCATAATTAATAAATTAGTGTATATCA
Source organism: Torreya grandis (assembly GCA_037957365.1). NCBI lineage: Eukaryota > Viridiplantae > Streptophyta > Pinopsida > Cupressales > Taxaceae > Torreya > Torreya grandis. The sequence goes on from JARHVA010000178.1 coordinate 5,915,804, forward strand.
TGCACTCATCCACCCTAGATAATGTAGTGGAGTCGACAGACTCATGACAACTCAATAGTCATCATGGACCCGTCTGACCTAGCAAGAGATGCCCCTTTGCCTATATAAAAAGACCCATATTTGAAGACAAGGAGAGAGGTGATTAAGTGTAACTAATATATAATTAAATAGTCAGATAACCCATAGTCTTTCTATCCTAAATATTAGTCTACATAGTGTGAATGTATAGCCTAAATTCACCTATGAGCTATTGGGCATGAGTAGAGTTAGGAAGAGAATATGCTTTGTTATTTGTATTAAACTATGCTAATGAATTATTAGTTAATAATGAATACTATTTAAATAATGGATTATTAATCTTTGTTTAATAGTCTATAAGAATTTATACTTATAAGTTGGGTTTATTTAAACTTTATGTTGGTTCTTACATAATGTAATAGAATATGGAGGTTCAACCCTAGTTGTTAATGGCATCCTTATGCCATTTAGCAACCTCATCCAACTTATAGATGTACTAAGGGTTGAAACCTAAATGTACTAAGGATCCATGAACTACGTATAAATAGCCATCTTGAGGATTAGTTATTAAACCTAAACCATCCCTTTGACTTGTCTAAATAACTGAATGACCCCACTGGCTATTCCCATATCCTATGCTACTAAGATCCCTACCTAACTAAACATGTACTTATACCTATAGATTTGAGTCACTATAGGTCTCATTCCTATCAAAATACCTAAGAATAGCCTAGCACCAAAATCTCACCTAAACCCCTCTGGCTGATGACTAAGTCCCCTTGAATCCCAAGTTGGACCATGTTATAACTAGCCTAATGTGGGATGGGTCCCTTTATTGTTGTGCTTCAGGTGAGCACACAAGGAGTTTCCTTGTGTGAAAATGAATGCAACACCACAACATGGTTAAATTTTGTGCACCAAACCTTATTACCCTCATGCATAGCCCCACCAAGTCTAGAACCAACTTGGCTTGATAGCTAAGTGCATTACCAAGTGTGAAAACCAACCTAGTGAACTTTTATACAATATTTTAGTTCCATTGTCAGGACTCATGTTGAATTTTGTTATTACAATGATGAAATAAATAATGCTCCAACTATAAATTAATAACATTGAGTGATGGCTAAATAAAGTGGAATATAGTTTCATGTAGAACCATCCTACATGCAAAGGGAAGAAACTGAGAAAATAGGTACAAACCAACTTATACAATGCTTTGTATGAAATATTATTCTGCAAGCTAGTTGAACATGTGTACTAGTGGTTGGTCACCTAAACTCCTAGCAGAATAAATAGTTATGTCTAGCACCTTTAGTAGACCACATAACACATAAATAGGATGGAGAGCCTAGATGAATTTTAGATGCATGCTATGGATAAGTGATAAAGCAATGCATTGAAAAATTATATGTTGAATTTCATAGTGTTAACCTTCTCATGCCTATAATAAGTAGAGTACAAATTTCTTGGTGAATTAAAGGAACATTCATAAGAGGGATCAATATTGAATTGAAAAAGCTTATGGTGTATTATGGTATAGAAATTATAAGACTAGAAGGCTAAAGTCCTTGTGTGTATGAGAAAATGTAGAAGGTGAGAAAGGGAAGTATAGGTAAGGTGCAATAGAAGAGGAATAACAACTTGACACCTAAGAGATCTAGAGGATGAACTATAGTAAGCAAAGGCATAGGCTAATAGAGGATCTAAAACATGAAAGTGTCTAGAATACCTAAAGTGAGAGGGAAGGGCATGGGGAAGGATCCCTTGAATTATAGTAGTACAAAGAGAGGGAAGAAGAAACAAAAGACTAAACTCAATAGTTAGGTGCAGGATATAATGGGTTATTACAAGATGTGGTGCTTAAGAGTACACCAAAAGAACCTACCCCATTTGAACCTAAAGTGCAAGCTCATGTGCTAGATTTTCCACCAAAATAAAGAAGGATAGGAACTAAACCTATTATTGACATAGACTTTGATAGGGTTCAAGTTTTGAATCAAGAGTTTGTACTTGAGCAAGTGATTCCCTACAAGGAACTAGGTGAGGATACATTGAATCTAGAAAGCACAAATTTAGGAATCATAAACCTAAGCACAATCATTCTTATGTAGAGAATGTTAGTTGTGTTAACTGTGCAATAATCCATAGGAAGTGGCATGATACCACTAGTGAGAGATATTGCATCAAAAAGTTTAGTAGTGTAACCTACTCTATCAAGGTCAATGCTCAACCCTACAAGTGGAGGCATGGGAGGGCCACCTCTAACTCAAGGATAAGGGGGACAAGGGACTCAAAACCTAACACCACCCCCTCAAGAAGTCTAATATGATATGGTGATGCACTTGATTGAGTATCATGGAGTAGATAATGCCATAGAGTATGTGCTAAAGTGTGAGTTATAATGGTGCACTCAGGGCATCACTTAACTTGAGTATAAGGTAACCAAGTTCATAACCACGCTACTAAATTGTGCTTATACTTGGTATTGAAAATTTAATCCAAACTAGGCTATGGTTGACTATAATGTGCTAAAGGAAGCATTCTTGAAGGATTTTGATATCCTTGAGTTTAAGAAATATAGCATCATAATACTCAAAAAAATCAGCCAAGGTTTATTTGAGAGCATGCACCTATATAGCACGTGGTTTAAAAATATTATATCCAAGATTTCATATGACATTCACCCTTCCTAATATGCATAATAGTTTGTTCATGGCATGTTATTACCATTCAAAAGAGAAATATTCATGAAGATCTTCACCAACCCCTATAAAGCACTTGAATCTACACTCTAGGTTGAGGTGGTGGGCAATACTGATATCAGAATCAACCCATTCATGGAGGCACATATTACATCAATGGCCTCCTATTTACAAAAAATGACTATTAGTTCGATGCATGACACTCATAATGGGTTATGGTACATTGAATGTGAGATGGAGGGGCACAAAAAGAATAACTACCCACTAAAAAATGTCTATACCCTACTTCTCAACTATGATGTTTGTCATGGGCTACATGACTCTCAAAACTATCCTTTGTTACAGTGTGCTATCCAAGTAAACATGACCATTCATTATAGAATGTGTGATTCTTATACAAACTCAATAATGGACTATAAATTTATTGAAAAAAACATGGAAAGAGGTGCGAGGTAGGCAATGACATTAGGTGATGATTAGTTGGGTCAAGGAAATGAAGGTTATGGATAGAATAATATGGGCTATAGAAACTAGTAAGGTACGCATAGATGAGGAGGAGGATGTGGTAGACTAAGATTCCCACCATGATCATGCTACAAGTGTGGGTCAACTAAACATTATCAATATGACTTCCCCATGCACCCAACATGTAGGTACTATCAAGGACCACATTTAATCAAAGAAAACTCAAACTTTTATAAGAAGATAACTCAAGGTTGGTCTCACACAAATAGAGGTGAGGTGATGGTGAGGTATGAGTCTAAAGAGGAAAGGTGGGCTCCCAAGTGATATAAAACTCACAAGGAGCCACATAAGGTGTAAGACACAAAAAGGAGTGGGTTTACCACTCTACCAACCACTACACCAAACCTAGATCTATGCTTGGAGTATGGTGAATCAAGCTGCACTAAGCACACAATGTGGTTAGAGCCAAAAACTTAGCCATATCCTAACCTTGCATGATAGAAGAATGCCCTATAGTAAGCCATGAGCATGATACAAAAATTGTAAGGTGAGATTTAGTTTTTCAAAAATTTAGAGGCATAGGGTACTATTTCATGCAAGAATCAAGATCACCAGGAGGTTAAAGTGCAGGAATTGATTGAGATCTTATGCCTCCTACAAACTAAAAGAATGTTACCCCTATTGAAATATTTTTTGTTAAGTCATGTAAGGAAGAAACCAAAATTAGATGCTACACCTTATGTTATTGAGGTTATTGTGCCACATATGGAGCAAGTAAATGCGGTAAGGCATACTCATTATGTTGAGTATGACCAAGAGTTATTGATAGATGCCACCATTAATGGGTGGTTAGTTTGTGAAGTCCTAGTTGATACGAAAACTGAGGTCAATATTTTAATGCAAAATTCCTAGGAAAAGATGGGGAAACCCTCCTTGAGGCCTTTACATCACATGTTATTTATGGCTAAAAAAACTAAGCACAACCTATCAAGATCTTGAAGGGCACCATTATAGATATTTGGACACTAAGTTCTATATTGATTTCAAGGTAATCAAGTTGGTAGAATAGGATAACTATCCAATGCTCTTTAGAAGGCCATGGTGCTATGAAAACAAAGTAGATATGCACCCTATTTAAAGGGACCAAGGGCCTCCATATGTAAAAAGTGTTGATCTTGAGGATGAGATCAACCACATCTATAATATCACAACACAAGTTATTGAGAAGCTCAACCCTAATTACCCAAGCATGATCAAATGGGAGGATGGACAATCAACCTATGATAAAAATGATGTAGCTTGTGAGATATGGGTTGAAGAGGCCTATGAGGTCACTAGCTAAAGGTGCTGACTAGTGCACACAACTAAACTAAGACTAGCCAGGATAATGTTGGTAAGGATTGAGAACCTGAAGAAGAAAAGGGTCCCCTACACTTGAAAGATGGAGAAAAGGGTGATCTAAATAAATAAATGGAAGTGTGTAGTGATTTAAAATTATAAAGGGAGTCAACCCATATAAAATTATGTCTAATATATTGAAGCCTACATCACAAAGGAGATAGATCAAATGGGCACCTTGGTACATACCTTGAAAAGCACTGTTTCTCATTGGTGGGCAGTACAGATACCTAGCTTACCAACTTGGTAGGATGTGAAGGCAATGATATGCACCAAGTTAAACAAGATTAATGAGGATATATACATACCAATTTATGCCAATGATTCTAACCCAATCATGCATGTGTGTCTACGTGAAGAAAACTTTACTGTCTATAGTGAGAATGCACTAAGAGGTCTAGGGGTGCACACCTTTTATAGGACCTTAAAAACTTGAAAATGAGAATGGTATATTGTAAATGAGATGCATCATGAGATAATAAAATTAGATATGTTTAAGGAGAGGTTCATGCACACCTTTTCCTTTTCTTCATAGAACTTAGAGCTACGGAAGCCATTACAAGACATCTGTAGGGCAATGTTTGAGGAAACTACTATCTTAGAAGAGCACTTGAAGGATATGTTTAGGGAAAATGGAATAGAACTCCTAAACTTATTTGAAGTCATGGCTCTCAATAGTGACTCTAATAAAGAAGATGATGAGACCTGAAAAGTGCATAATTGGAAGTCTCTAATCGGTAGACAAAAACTTGTGTACCTTGTAGATGATAACACCCCAGATGATGAACATCCAGGGCATCTTCAAATTGAAAAAATAGAGGGGAAAAGGCAAGTTGAATACTCTCATTAGGAGAGAAATTAACCCTACCACATGCCACTAAAGACCACTAAAGTGGACATTAGTGTAAAGGGTGAGCCAAATATCACCACTACATGTGCTTACTGGTCTGAATCAAAGCTGACATGAATTGTGTTGGGTGAATATTTTGTTACAAAAAAAGGTCAAAAAATAGTTACTTTAACCATATTTTGATGAGATAGAATATCTCATCAAGAAATGGGAGGCTCCTTTCTTATTGTTGACTAACATAACAAGTAATTATTTACACTTATTTACATTATTATTATCAAAGTGGGTGTTGACATATCATCTAATTCTCTTTTTTTAGAATTGATGTACACTTGAAATATAATGGTACAAAGACTTTTGTTTCTTAAAATGTAGTATGAAATTACTTGTTGGAGTAATAATAACTGATATTCAACTTACCCAAAAGAAAAACTTAAAAAATAATAGTGAATGTATCATAAAACAATGTAATAAAGTGTAGCCCAAAGTCTCCACCTTATTTCCAATAAAGATCAAATCATTAAAGATAATGAATTATAGGCCAAATTCTCCAAAATCAGTTCTCAATAATGAATGTAAACCTAGTAATGATATTACAACTCAAAGAATTTAAAATTAGCTTCCTAACACCTTTTGATTTATAGAAATTTACACCGCAATTCAATCAATTACACAAGAAAATTTAATGGAAAAATATATAATAACATCTCCAACACATCAAAATTTATTTCAACTCAAAGATTGAAAGGTCACTTGCTTTCTAATTTATTGATTGACAAAAGATTAACAATTTGAATTCAAAGCTTCAATATTAATTCTCAATTTTGGTAGCACTTCATTTCTATCACAATTGGTAATCCTTTTTAAAAAGAACATCTTCTTATTTATAGAGAGGAGTTATGAACAAAAATAGGAAATACATTGACTTATTCATTGACATAGTCCTATTTGACTTAGGACTAAGTACTTTCCTACATGCAAAATGCACCAAATAAATTTACACATGAAAAGTTACAAAAATAAACTAAGTGTCCTTAGACACAAGAATTTCTTCCTTTTTATTATTTTCTAAAAATTCCTCATATCTCTTCAATGTAGCCTAGACCTCACTATCATATGGACCTGATGTACTCTTGGAGATGGAAAGAGCCCTTGAAATGGAATCTTCTAGATTAACTTTCAAGTCTTTACTTTTGTCTAAGATTTTTTGAAACTTATTTATTATGACTTGAAACTCAACCAATTTTTTAATAGATTCAAGTGTGAAAATTTTTGCCTCAATTCTTATCTAAATCAAAGATGAAAAATCCTAAATTACTATCTTCACAAGAATAACCTTCTGGGAGTCATCTCTAACTTGACAAGGAAGCTTTTCAATTTTATTTGTAAGATCTAACATATTTTTATCACACATATCTTCAGCTTCTTCAAGATATTTAACAAGATTCTTGAGAAATTCTCTTTTATTCTTCATGGCTTCCTTGTATTCAATGAATATTTTCCTATTTGGAATGACCTTCTACTCAACTAAAAGTTTCAATTTGAATTTACATAGTTGATTCCATGTATCAATATCATTTTTTATCAATTCCAAATTTTGAGTGTCTTAATTATTTTCTAAATTTCCATTTTCATTTCACTCAGGAGATTCAAAAATTCAATGCTAGAATGCGATTTTTGATTACCTTGTGTTGTTAATCTCTCAATCTAGGCATTGATCGCTCGACCTTAAGATCCATTTTTTTTAGCCTACTAAACTGCCTTTTCAGTGTTTTCATGCTCAACAGGTGTAACAAACTTGAAAGATTATGTGATCTTTAGTAAAATAGAGGTTAGTTATTCTACTTGTACTTTGAGTTGATCCTTGATCTTCTTGTCCTTATCATATCTCTTGATCAAGGATGCCATTGTTGCTTGCAAATCTTCCTTTATGCTTTCATGAATTTACTTCCCAAGATATATTCATCCTATTGAATATTTAGATGCTAGAATATATTCAATGTTTCTATCTTTGGGAGCTAATGCAACCTCAACATACTTGTGTCTTGACTCAAAGATTAATCTTGACATGGTTTTATCTTTCTTTATTATTTTGTATTTTATTGATACAAGTTGACCAAAATCAAATTCATCAGGAGACACAACCTGCTTCTTCTTTTTGGGGGTTTGGGACATGAGCCAAGGGGGAAGATAAGATGAATATTTAGGTCTAGAAGAAACCAAGGATTATGACATTTGAGGAGGAAACATGGTTTTTGAGATAGGTGGGATGGAAATAGTGGAGGTATCTGGTAGTAGAGTTGACACTAGTAGGATAATAGTTATAATTTATGGGGTTTGGGTTGGAGTGACTAAAAATTTGGTATTTTATGGTATTTTAGATACTAGGGTAATAGGGGTCTTGGTTATTATTTTGGAGGAAGATGCTGACATGAATTTATCCATCTTGTTAGGTGAAATACGGATTAGTTAGGGACCCTAATGACTTTGAAGGATTGGGTAAATTTGACAATGAGTCAAGAACTTGATCCAAAATGCCTTGTGAGGGAACTTGAAAGAGTGTGGCTCTAGGAGGAGAGGGTGGAGTTAAAAGAACAAATTGAGGGGAAATAGAAACAATTAGCACAAATGTACTTATATAAGGAACTAAAAAGAATGTCACCTATGAAATTATTGGTTGAGAAGTCTTAATGGTAGGAACTTCTAACTGCATGGATTTAGGTTGTATAGATTATTGAATTAGAAGTTGTGGAACTACTGATTGAGGTGATGCTTTACTTGTAATTGTGTTTCCCTACATCTCTATTTGAATACTCTTCTCAACACTAGCCTCTTTGTCTTTTTTTTTAACCTTTACTCACAAACATGAATTTTGGTTTTTGAGTAAATGTAGAGGCCTCTTCTTTATTATTCATTCTCAATTCCTCTCATTTCCTTGTGGTATATTCATCATATTATTCTTCTGACCCTATCTTGAAATCTTTTAGTTTGATACCTTTGGATTCTAGCCAAGCATTAGTTTTTACAAAAATGGGTTATAATATCTCTCTAATAGATGTGCTTTCCTTTACAAACCATTGAATTAGAGGGATATGAGTAGAATCAACTTGATTACCTTCATATGAAGGATCTAATATATTTTAGTCATCAAAGATATCAGCTAGAATGTTATCTAATTTCAAATCTTCAATTTGATTATTAGTGAGATGGCTATAATCAAGTCTCCTTATATCTTCTTCAGTCCTACATTCAACCTAGATGTCCTCAACCTTATCCTCATGGGCATAATGTCCTTTCAAATTTTCCTTCATCATTCTATAATTAAGATCTTTCCTACCCTTGTACTTTTTAAGGGTGATCCATTAAATTTTAGTTTCCATTGTCTTGGATTTGGGAGTATTTGATATGGTGTATCAGCTAATGCTTATCAGAAACTTGAATCCTCTTTTATGTGCATCTAATTGTTTCTTTTGCATGGTCATCATTTTTATGTACATCTCCATCAAAAACAATTTATCACTTGGATACCTTGTCAACATGTATGGTTGTTTATTGAATCCTCCCACCTTGATGTAAGTAAAAATTGAGAACTGGAGGAAGATGCAACCAATATTATTTATTGTTTCCCATGCTTGATCTAAAACTCTTTTATTTTCTAGTTCTTATTCAACAATATAAATGAACTAATAGAAGAAAGCATCATTAACTCCTATAAAATGTTGAATGCTTTCTTTGAGAGTTAATTATGGATAGTACTCATAAATAGGAACCTTATTCCTCTCACCAACACTGGTCAGTCTTGGAAAGGTCCTCATATAGGCTGCAACATACACTAGGTAAGAAGTCATATAAAACTTGAGGGAAGAATTTACTTTAGAAAGTTGGTGGCATATAGTGTCACTAATCTGACTTCCTCAATAAATTATTTATTTATCTTTCTTGATGATGAAGATATAATTATACATCCATTCTTGAAAGATATTTGATGTGGGGAGACCTTTAACCCTACTTAGGAGAGTGATTAAATCTCTTATCTCCTCTATGAATTCACTTTGGTATAATTTTTTAGGTCATCTTGCAATTGAGTGCCTTTGTGTCTTAAACCGATGTGTATTGATGTGCCTTTTGCACTTTTTAGAAATCTTATCATAATATTCCTAGGTTGAGCTCATGCTAATATCAAAAATTTCCTTGATGTCTGAGAGATTGAAAATTTTGTCAAAATACTCATCATCTAGATGAATAACTATTTTCCCATTAGCATCCTTGATTGACTTGGTTTCTTTACCAAAATGGGTAATAGCTGCTAAGACAAACTCCACATCTTGAGCTGATATAAGAAATGCTACTACCAAGTGTATTTCACTATTTAGAATAGGCTACATATGTTGAGCAATAAGATCCCTGCCTAACCTTTGTAGGAACTCAGCCATATCAACATGATTGATCTCTATATCTCTAATCTAATCTACATTAGAGTCTACTACAGATGCTAGAAACATGCCCTAAAACTTATACTTCATTATTTTTTTAGCTAGGGAATCCTCTGACATTGATCTAGTATCTATAAAAGAGAGTTTTGATTCACCAAAGTTAGTATTTTTCATCATTTTTGGGAAATGTGTAGTCTGGAGAAAATTCTTTGAACTACATAGTGGGTTGATAAATTTGGTGCAATTAGAAGAATTTTCTCTGAAATACATGGGAGAGTGAAAATTAGTGTAGGCCAGAGAATTTTCTCTGACCTACACCGATGTGGGAAACTACAAAGTCTTGGTTCATATTATAGAATTTTTTTTGAAGTGCACCAAGAGGGTAGATTGTGTACTTTAGATAATTTTCTATGAAGTATACCAAGTTACATGCACTTCAATTAAAACTCTCTAAAGTGCACTAGATGGTGTTTTGAGGAGGGTGCACTTTAGAGAATTTTATCTGACGTTCACTAACTTACGTGCACTTTGAAGAATTTTCTTTGAAGTGCACTAGATGGTGTAAAATTTGTGCAACTCAAATAATTTTCTCTGAAGAGCATGGGGGGCAAGGAAGGGGTGATTAAGTTGGGATGTATGTCAAATAATTTTCTCTAACATGCACCCCAAGGTTTTGAAAACATGCAAAATATTTTGGAAACCTAGGTTGAGGAGACAAATTTTAACATGAGGTTTTTAGCTTCAAATGGGCATACATAGGGTTTCTTAGAATTTTTTCAAGATTGCACAAGTTGAAAAACATGAAAAGAATAAAAATAGGGAATAGTAATAAATAAAAGGAAAAAACTATTCAAAAAATGAAACCCTACCTAATTTACAATACAAGAAATCTATGAGTGAATTAAAATAATCGACCATAGAAATAGTGAAGAAAGATGGACGTTAGCATGAAAATGGTGATTGGGGGTATACATGAGATTGAAAATGGAAAGAGGAGGATTAAAAATGTTAAAAATAAAAAATAACATGGGTTAAATATATATAATGAGGGTAATTAATGTGAATTAAATACTGACACGATGGTAGGCTTGGGTTCAGGGTCAGAGAAATTCTCTAACTTTGCACATACATTAGCAGAGAATTTCTCCACTATTACACACTTGGTGTAGTCTAGAGAAAAATTTATAGATTACACATGTAGGGATAGAGAAATTCTCTATGTTTTCACATTTTGGTATAGTTCAAATAAAATTCTCCAGACTGCACCAATTTGAAATTAGGTGTATTTCGGAGAAAAATATTTGAACCACATGGGTAGTTAAAAAATCCCTCAAATAGGTAACTTTTTAAGGAAAAAAATGCAAGAAGGTAGTGATTGGCATCATTTTATATTCTTAGATCTCATGGGATATGAAATGGATAAGTTTCATAGGGGTTATCCTATGAATTGAGCTTTCTAAATTCAAGGATATCAAATTATAGACCTCTTAAAAGAATTTTAGGACTTATTCCCACGTAGCTACAATGACATGAAGGGTACCCACCCTTCCCTTAAAAAAATGATCATCAATTTGGTAGATAGCATGATTCCAATAAAGAAGTGCCCATATCAAATGAATCCCAATCTTCATTCCAAGGTAAAGATAGAGATTGATGGAATATTGGTAGTTAGTGTCATCTACATGGTAGAAGAATATGAATGGGTGAGCCCAATGGTCATCAACATCAAGGAATAAGCGTGTATATGGATTTTCATTGACTATAGGATGTTTAATTCTATTTACATCAATTATCCATTACTAATCTCATTCATTGATGAGGTCCTAGATGGAGTTGTAGGTTTTGATATCTACACTTTCACTGATGGATTTTTAGTCTACCATTAGGTGCAAATCAAGGAGGATAAGACCAAATTTCTTTTAATGATCGAATGGGGTTGTTTCACCTATAATGTGATTCCATTTGGACTCAAGAATATGCCATCCATGGTCTCTAGCATAGTAATCACTACCTTTAATGACTTTATCCATAAGTTCCTCCAAGTGTATCTCAATGACTAAACTATGTATGGTCTTATAAAATACCACTACGATAATTTATGCCTCATGTTTGAAAGGTGTAGGGAACTCTAGATCTCTTTGAATCTAAATAAGTGCATCTTTGAAACTCCATTTGGGGCATTTCTTGAGCACATCATTTATAAGGATGGTTTGCTTTTTAATCTAGTGAAGATTGCCATAATAATCTAGCTCTAGACTCCCTCAATGTAGAAAGATGTTTGCACCTTTATAGGCCATTGTGGCTACTATAGGAAGTTAATTTAGATATATGAAAAGATAATAGCACCTCTATAGGATCTCTTGCACAAGTATGGGCCATTATATTAGGGTGAAGTATAAGAAGAGGCCTTTGAGACATTGAAGCTAAGATTGGCTAGTGCACTAATTCTATAATTTATTGACTAGATGAGTCCTTTCCACATCCATATTGATGCTTCAAGATCTTCCATTGGAACCATATTATTACAATTATTCAAAGGTAAGATGTGCCACCTCATCTCCTTCATAAGTATAAAATTGATGTAGGTAGAGCAAAATTATACAACTGTCAAGTGTGAGGCACTAACAATGGTTTATGCCTTGAAAAAAATTAGGCAATACCTACTAGAAACCCCATTCGTATTCTTAAAAATCATGAGGTTTTCAATTACCTCATGAACAAGCCTATATGAAGATGGATTGTTCTCTTCCAGGAGTTTTAATTCTTTGTAGTTGTCAAACCTAGGAAGTAGAACTTGGGGCCAAACCATTTGTCTTACATCAACTCTAGCAATATGATGACACCAATTGTGGATGACATGCTAGATACATAAATATATATTTTTTAGTGCATTCCTAAATATATATTTGATAATGTTGCTTTCTTAACATCTAGGTTTGCACCTTAGACCTTGTTCACTAAAGAAAATAAATAACTCACGATCTATATTTCCCACTTCTAAATCATCATGGGAGATCTGTACAAACTGAGTCAAGATGAATTTCTACATTGGTGTGTGTTAAAACATGAATGGTACCCCATCCTATAATAAGTTCATGAGGGGATCATAGGAGGCCATTATGCTAGTGATGTAATAGTATTCAAGGTATTACATTTAAGCTTATGATGGCCAAGCCTATTCCAAGATGCCAAGGAGTATGCTAAGGTATGCGATGTATGCCAACGTATCAAAAAGCCCAACCATCAAGATGAGATTCCTCTCATTCCCATTCTCACCTAGGTGCCATTAAAAAATGGACCCTTGACTTTAAGCTGTTCATTCCCACCACAAGGTTCACCAATGCCAGATAAATTTCAGTAGCCACTGAGCATTTTGCTAAGTGGGTTAAAGCCACACTGACCAAAGATTTCATAACCATGATAGCTATGTGTTTCATATGGGAGAATATGATCAATAGGTATGGGTGCCAATTAAGTTTGAGTAGTGATAGGGGCACTCATTTCATCAATGAAATAGTGTACATCCTTTCGATTTAATATATGGTGGCACACCACAAGACCAACCCATATCATCCCTAGGTTAATGACATGAATGAATATTTTAATAAAATATTGGGAACATGCCTAATGAATATATGCAACATTGGTCATAAGGACTAGGATGATCATATTTTAATAGTACTTTGGGCATACTACATAACCTACAAATGACTAAATAAGGTTACACCATTTCAACTAGTGTTTGGCACTGAAGTAGTTATTCCCACAAAATTCATGGTGCCCTCCTTAGTCATTACATAGATAAGTTAGTTAGATGACCAAGTATATTTAAGTATAAGGTTAAAATACTTAGATCACTTAGATGAGAAGTGTGCCCAAGCCCAATAGAGTTAGTGGATTGAAAAGGCATGCCAGAAACATTAGCATGATAAGCATATCAAGCATAAGGAGTTGATTGAAGGAGAATTGGTGCTACTCTATGATGCTTCAAATAAGAGTGTAGCTAGAGAAGTGGAACTGAGGAAGCTAAGTTACATGTATGTGAGGTGTTATGCCCAGGTTTTCACAAGAAAGGTGAAGGTCATGCCGAAGGATACACACATAGAAGGAAGTCATCCTACATTAATAATAGTAGTTGACAAGTGAAGGGTATAAAAGGGTATATGGTTAGATTTATTTAGGTTTACAAGTTTATGCTAACTCAAGACTTAGTGAAAACTTAGTGAGAAACTAGAGAGCTAAATCAAGATGAACCCTGCCATAGTGAGCAATTGAGCAACCCAAACACCTTAGAAGTGAACAAAAGAATAGAGAAAGGGAGTCATTCCTAATGAAGCTGGTGTGATGGGTTAGAATGGGAAAATTAGTGTAGAGAGCTGAGTAGAACATGACGTTACTATCAGGATACCATTAACAACCAGTAAAGCTCAGAGCCAAACATACATGCAAAGATCCCATGACTATAAGAGCACCAACCATCATTAGAGGTTTCAATAAACCACATCTGCCCAAGTTAAGCACAAGCCATTTTAGGATGATGAAGAAGTGAAAGGTGTAAATATCTATAAAGGCATAATTATAAACCAAGAGGGTTTAAATTGTAGAGGAAGTAATGGCTACTAAAACTAAAGCACAACTAGTTAAAGTAGTCAGTGTGGTAGATATTGACATTGAGGCACTGACCAAACTATTTTATCAGTATATGTAGTATCCCCTAAAGGTTTAGGTAGAGGAAATTTGGTGTTTTTCCATCCATAATTTCTATCTAAAAGAATATACATTGCATTTTGAGTCATTTCTAGGACTTAACACAAGGCTGGATGGTGGATATAGGGTACAAGACCCCAAAAGGTGATGCCCTTTTTGATGTCTCATTCTAAGATAAGTTGAAGGATTTAGGTGTAACCCAAATATATGAATTACCTTAGTTTGGAAAACTAGAGGAAACTATTCTAGTTCTTGCTCTTGTATATCCATGAGGACCATTTCTACTTTGTGGGAATGTATGAAGATATCTCTATAGATAATCAAAAGGATAACCAAACTACCTGATGCTAAAAAAGATATCTATCAAATGATGGATAATGTTGAGAAGGTGGAGTGCATTACAAATCTCCTTAATTACTTCAAAGGGGTTATACGTTCCTAGTTACTAAGTGTGAGGACCCAATAATGAGGGTGATGACACACCTCATGAGCTCTAAATTATGTCTTGGTACTTGGTAGATAGATGTTTCTAAGGCATACCTCTATGTCATATACCACATATCACATGGCATCCAATTTAACATCACCAAGTTCATCATGGAGGAGTTGGTCAAGAACACACATATTATCATAGATTGAAAGGAGCATTTAGGTAGGGGTCCTTTCTCATCTTGATCATGATGGAGGAGATCAGGATCCTAGATGGGATCAAAGACAGGCTATGAGTATTCCCAAAAATAAATGAGTCTCTTATACACAAATATAAGTATTACATAATCCTCACCACCTTCAACCCTAAGTATAAGATACACATAATGCACTAGTGCAAGTAGTATATAAAAGCCTTTAGGTTAGAATGGTACATTCCTTAAGGGCTTCCCATGAGCATGTTTGGGATGGTGATTTTTGCCTCAATGTAGAATTACTATGTTTTTCACTTGGCACTACAAGGTTGAAATTTGTTAGGATAGCTAAAGCTTCCCTTCACCTTCTTGATATAATTCTTTAGGGATGAGTTGTACAGGATCCTAAATGTGTAAAAGATGGAAATTCCAGTTAAGGAACTAGACATAGAAAGGGAGAGGTTGAGGCATAGATTTTTTTACACTAATAAAAGAGTGATGAAAGATGAAGAAGATGCCTTAGACCGAGTAGACATAAATCCTATTCAAGATGTCATAATTATAGGCTTCATCCATAAGATCTACTATGAGATGAAACCTCGAAAGAAAGATTCTAGTACTGGGTCAAGTGTCAAGAAGAAAAAAGACCTCCCAATTTAGATCAAGGAGGAAGGAACCCTTATACCCACTAAGAATAAAAAGCCTCCATAAAAAAGAGGGGAAAATTTGGAGGACATAAAAGAACACCTAAAGCTCAAAATTGCTTTAAAAAAAGAGGCATCTTCCTTGAGCACTTAAAAAAAGTACATCAAGTCTGTATCAAATACCTAATCTAAAACAAAGAAGAAGGGAAAGGCCTAGATTTTGGTGGCCAAGATAGAGCTCTCTAACATATAAGAAGAGCTAGAGGAAGAGGAATTAAAAGAAGAAGAGTGGGGGTGGTGCACCTACATTGTGCTTGAGGACATTGAGTCCTCATCAAGTGAAGGGACCCCTTCTCCACTACCTAAGATCAAGCTAGAGAATCATAGGAAAAGATTAAGGAGACTCAACTCTAGTGAGGTCAACACATAAAGGGCATAAGAGTTATGAGAGTAGAAATAATAAATGGCTAAGTTAGGGGTTTTAAAGGAAGTGATTCAAATGGTGGAGGTCAAAGAATAATGGTAGGAAGAAGAGTGCAAGATGCAAATGGAGAAAGTAGGCATAAAAGAAGAGAAGGGTAAGGAGCTCGAAGAGGTGACCCAGTTAAGTACCCATAAAAGAGAGGAGTTTTAGTGCCAATGGAAATCCATGGGTCTCGAATAAGGCCACATTGATGTAGCACTAAAATTACAATAAAGGCATGAAGAGATAAAATATAAGGGCAAGTCTTAGGCTTAAATTAATTAGCTAGAGGCTGACTAGATAAGTGAATGAGAAAATAAATATGCATCACAATCCATGAAAAGGAAGGCATAGAAATAAAGGGCCAAGAAGGAAGAGGCAGAGAGAAAAGCCCAGGAAGAGAAGGCTAAGAAAAAATAAAGAGAGGAAGAGGTAGCCTAGGCAGAATGGGCCAAAATGTTGAAAGAGAGGGAAGAGAAGAAGGTCATCGTAAGCATGGGACCAAGTAGAGAAAAGACACCAAAAAAGGCATCAATCACCCCCACCAATATAATAGTAGAGGATACGAAATAGGCATGCCCCATCTCTAAAGGGATGCCTAAGGAGAAGGAAGGAGATACTGGTGCCTTGAGGTAAGTAGAGAAGGAGGTCAAAGCATGAGAAGAAGAAAAATATGGCACAGTGTAACTTTGCACCACATATCCACTACCAAAAAATATGGATGAAGGGAAGAAGTTTGATAAATAACCCTAAGAAGAAAAAGAAGAAGAATATGAAGAAGAGGAAGAAAAGGCCATAAAAGAAGGTACTAGTTCAAGCACCAGCATAAGTGAGGAGGAAGAGTTGGGAGAGGATGAGGAGTTTGCACTAGGCAACAAGGAAAGAGTGCAACAAGAACTTGAAGAGAATGAGAGCCTCTATCTAATGGAGTGCATGCCTTTGAAAACCACCACAACCTTGATGTTCCATTAGGTCACTTGGACACTATATTGATATATGGATGAACCCAAGTTCAAAGTTCCAACAAAGGTAATTCAGAGTGCCAAGAAGCCAAAAGAAGGACACAATTACCAACTCCTTAATTCACATGACATGAACCCAATATGCTCAGCTAATGCCTTGATCAAAGTGGCCTCTACTATAGCATACAAGAACATCATCAACAATGTTCATTCCTATAGCTAGAAGAAAATAACAAAAAATGCCAAGAAGGAGCTCAAGGAAACCAAGGTCAAGCTATAATAACTTGTAGAATGAATAGGAGAGGTAGATCCATCCCTCTTAGATAAGATGGATAAAAAGAGAAAAATTGACCAAGTCTACATACTTGTGGAATAAATGCTCCCTAGAATGAGACTGGTACTTGAGGACCAAGAGGACCCTTATGAGTCCCTAAAGAAGGAATTGAACAAAAATATGGATGTGGTGAAAGACCTCTTTATAAGAATCAAGGAGGGTAGTGAGGAAGTAGACACCATACTTTTTAACTTTTCCAACTAGGAGGAAATCATTGACACGTGCCTCAAGAAGGCAAATGAGGAAAAGGATGATTTATTCTAGCACTCTTTCATGATGACTAGGGCTGAGTGCATATAAGTGATGGATAAGGTCAACTTCTTTAGTCCTCAATTGAAGACCCAAGATTAGGACTTAGAGGAGGTATTTCATGCCTTCCAAACAAAGTCTAGTGAGTAGGGAGAAATATTGGATGGTGGGGTGAAGCAAATGAAAGAAAGGCTTGAAGCCTTTAGGAAAGAGTTAGAAAGCACATATGTGCTTGATATCAAGGCCACATGCACTGAAGTAGATGTTTTCATTAATGAAATAAAGGACACTATCCAAGTCTATGAAAATTTCAAAGTAGATCTAGAACATGGTGTGCTTGAGTTTTACGCACCTATTGTGCTAAGAGACTAGTCTGGGATAGACTAAATTTTTTGTATAGGGTAATGTTGGGCCCTCTTTTTGGAGTAAGTACATGGACCATGAAAACTAGATCAATATTGACATGAGGCAATCTTTGGAATGGTTTTTCACCTCTCTTTTTGTACATTTTATCACTAGCTAGAGAAGTCCCCATAAATCTTATGCCAACTGATAGGTAGTTTCACAATGCTGATTTTAGTAAAAACACTCCAACCAAGACTTAGACATGGTAGCTTGAAAATAATGGATATAAAAAAGTGGGGTAGGTGAGATAAAAACCCTTTAGCAACAAATCGTCATATAAAATGCACTCATCCACCTTGGACAATGTAGTGGAGTTGATGAACTCATGACAACTCAATACTCAACATGCACCCATTCAACCTAGAAAAAAATGCCCCTCTGCCTATATAAAAAGACCCATATTTGAAGATAAGGAGAGAGGTGATTAAGTGTATAAAATATATATAAAAATAGTGAGATAACCCATAGTATTTATATCTTATATATTATTCTAAGTAGTACAAATGTATAGCCCAAGCTCACCTGTGAGCTACTAAGCATGAGTAGAGTTATGAAAAACATATGTTTTATTATTTGTATTGAAATCTACTAATGAACTATCAGTTAATAATGAATAATATTTAAGAAATGTATTATTTATCTTTTTTTAATATTCTATAGGAAGTTATGCTTATAAGTTGGGTCCAGTTAAGCTTTATGTTTGTTCTTACATAATGTATTAGAATATGGAGGTTCAACCTTGGTCGCTAATGGCATCCTTATACCATTTAACAACCTTGGCCAACCTAAAGATACACTAAGGGTTGAAACCCAAATTAACTAAGGCTCCATTACCCAAACCTAAATTTCCATCTTGAGGATGGGTTATTGAACCTAAGCCATCCCTTTGACTTGTCTAAATAACTGAATGACCCCACTAGCTATTCCCCCATCCTACGCCACTAAGATCCCTACCTAATAAATAATAAAATTGCACCTATGTACTTGAGTCACTAGAGGTCTCACACCAATAAAAATCCCTAAGAATATCCTAGAAATAGAAGGCCACTTGAACTCCTCTAGCTGATGACCAAGTCCCCTTGAATCCCAAGTTATGCCATATTGTAACGAGCCCAACATAGGCCCAATCCCTTCATTATTGCACTTTGGATGAGTGCATAAGGATTTTACCTTATGTAAAACTAAATATAGTTACATAGTGTGGTTAAATTTTGTGTGTTATACATTACTACCCTCACACCTAGCCCTACCAAGTCTAGAACTGACTTGGCTTGATAACTAAGCACATAATCAAGCGTGGAAACCAACCTAGTGAGATTTTATATAAAATATATTATGGGATATGTTCTATAGATCCTAAGTCATCCTAAACCTAATAATATTGGCCTTGAGGAATTTTAATAAGTCATTGATCTATCTATGGAAGAAATGCAAGCACTATCTAGAAGAAATATTGAAAAGTTCTACTAGAGGAAAAATGAGCCTAAGACTAATATGATAGGAGTAATAACCCATCCATCAGCTTCTTGGGTGACTATTACTACCACTAGCACACCTCAAACTCCCAATGTAAGTATAACACCACTAACTTATTTCCTAATTGCTAGTGCATTATAAAATACTTCTACTTTTATATTTGTTCCTCCCACCATTATCCCCCCATTTGCTTTAGTATCATCAACAATTGCAACTACCACTACTCAACCTTCATTTGATACTAGCTTGGGCCAAGCTAGTGTTTCTTAGGATTCAACCTCCCCTATTTAATTTATAATTCCACTTCAAGAATTTCTTCTTCCTAGGTAAACACAACTAGTGCATTACTAGCCATTTGTCTTAAAGATGGACCCTACGAGAACTCTATTTGGCACACTTGGGTAGATGGACCCAACAGGCTTGTCACATATTCCTTGTATATATTTATCCTCTACCTTGACCCAAGAACCTATATTATATCCACATATAACAAATCTAATGCCTAATACTATAATAAACTAGGTCAGAGACATTATACAAGTAATAAGAGAAGAGAGGCCTCAGGTAGTCCTCTCTATAACATAAATTTGATACTGTTATAGGAAAAATGAAGAGAGTGGTGAGGATGCAAGTTGAGAAGCCCCAATATATCTCAGTGGTGTCCCATGAAAGTGAATAATCCCTCTTTAATTTAATAAGGAAGCAAAAATTTGGCCCAAGTGAGGTGGATGAATATGTAGAAGACCTAGTGTCCATGATCTAGGCCAATGCAGAATCCATAGTGGCCTTGATGAAAGGCATGCAATAGGAGATGAAGAAACTAAGGGAATAGGCATTTATTATAGTGAAAGATAAAACCATATTCAAGGTGATCAATGTATTTATCAATGTATTCAATCTATACAAGGTCATGAAAAGAATATAGGAAGATGGGACTCTACAGTATAATGTGGTCATTAAATTTAACCAAAAACTTACACTCTATGATGCCAAGTTGGCAAACCTGAATAGAGTTTCAAGGAGTAATAAGTTCCAAAAACTCAATATATAAGCTCTTAAAGACATCATCCTAACATAAACCATATATATGAATAAAATAAGGATATTGAAGAGGTGGCTAGAATGGGTCAATGATGTAACTGCATCCTTAGAGAAAATAGAATTCAATATTACCCTATTTCTAAAGGATGTCATGGTCACTAGGGTGACCAGACCTGATGGCACCTGCATAAATGACCAAAGATTTATGTCCTAAAAGAAGGTGTTTGTTTCAAAGTTATAGTAAGACATAGTCAGTGTAGAGAATACCACCAAGGTAATGAATATTGTGGCTTTTACCAACCAGATGCTAGAGAGATTTGAGGCCATTAAAGAAGAACTAAGGCCTATAATTGAAAAACATGGTAGAAACATTCAAGAAATGCATGATTTATTATAGCCTATGATCTTGTATTTTGGCCAAATTGACCAAGATTAATTAACCTATGTAGAATTTTAAACAAAGGAAGAGGTAGAGAAGAAGAGGTAACAACAACAAGCTAGTCAACAACTTCCCTAAGTGCCTTGAGGAATATTCAGATTTGTTTTGTAAATTTAAATTTAGAATACTCCATTTTAATATGTTGCATTTTGGCCACTTGGACATATTTGGGCATCTTTTTATGGGCCCACTTGGACTTGTATAATTAATTTTGAAGATTATATATAGGGGTCTTCCCCCTCATTGTAAACATGAATAATTGTTATAAAATTAATACAAAAGAGCTAAAAATTTGAGAGATTGTCTATATGCTTTATTATGTATTCTATAGTTTCTAATCCTCATTATTTTAGAGAAATATGGTTTCTTTTTAGCTAAATAATCTATAAATAATACTAATATATGCATATGTTGGTTTGTGTTTAAAACTAGGCTAAAAAATCTACAAGTATATGTGCTCTGATTTCATCTTATTTGAAGTTAAATGTGCTTATGAAATTTTGTGAATGAGTAATTTTTGTGTAGCATATGATTTTAAATATATGCATTTATTTTCCTTTGAATCATTAACTACATTAATTTGACTTTAAGTATTACGCTAGGGTCGATGAATGCTAGTTTTACCTATTATTGTCATAAAGGTTAAAAGAATTGATGCCTTTGATCATCTAAAGCAAACTTTATTTTTTACCTTACGCTACTCACCTTTGGATCTACCCATGAATCACTTTAGGTTATCTCATTATTTAAATATTCATAGTTTGTTTGTTCTTGGGAAATAATTGGAAAAGTTTATAATAATTTCATAAAGATTAGAAGAAAATAAAGTGTCACTACGTATATCTATTATCCCTACAATAGAGTCTACTTGTAGAATTAAAAGTGGTGGATATATCTCTAATATCTTGCTATTTTTAGTAGTAGTTGTGTAAAAAAATCAAGCCCCAAACCTTTCAAGACTTAAAATTGATTTTATTACTTCCCCCACATTCCGTAGTGACATAGGGAGCACATTAAGTGCATCTATATGAATAAATGCTCAAAGATGGCCTAAGTGGTGATGTACTCTTTTGGTAGAGAAAGGTACCAAGAATAGGCCATTTGATCTAGTGATAAGTGGAATAGGTACAAACCACATCCACATGTTGAATCTACCTTCTAATAATGGCTTCTTTAAAATCCTAGATGTGTTATTCAATGGTCTTGACCCCACCATGGATATACTTCACATAGAATATGCGGGGGGTTTTTGACAAGTCATGAGAAGATCCTCAAACATTCATAGGATAATTACATCCTCCTATCCAAGCAAGGGCCATTGCAGGGCTCAGATAATTAGTTTTCGAGTCTAAAAACCTATAAAATAGCTAGGCAACTTCTTAAAAGAAAATAATAAGTCTGAAATAATCTAGTTCAAGCCCTCATTCTAGCACCAAATATTTTGAGAAAAGTTTCATCACAATGAAAAATAGGTAATTAATCCACATCTCTCTTGAAAGGAGACTTGTGATGAAAAATATTCCCAAGGTCTTGATACATAGGGTAACCTAGTTATCTCATTATGACCATTCTATTTTAAGGGTCTTCCATGAATACTTCAGACAAATTAAATTGTATTTAAATTAAGAGATAATGACTATAGAATTAGTAGAGTGATTTAGTTATGAATAAATATTTGATTCAAATATTTATGTATATTACAAGGATTCAATAGTGCATAAGTAACAACAAACACAAAAAATGTAATCAAGATAAACATTAGAATTAGGTTTCAACTCATAAGCTAAACTAATTTAACCAAATAGACTAATGAAAAAGAGAAAAATAAGGAATTGAAAGGAGAAAGAGAAATAAGAGCTCATTTTCTAATGTAGACTACCTTGATTCCAATGAATAGAAAAATCCCTAGATAAAATAGTCATTAGTTGAACCAAATATAACAAAACTCCAATTAAAGATGGTACAAGAGTATGTGAAATGAAGTAGCAGAGTTAATGAGGAAAATAGGGTCACCATGTACATGCACATACCAAGTCTATCAAGTGACAAAATTTTCAAATAAATATGTTTATTTTAAAAAGATCAATTGTGATTCATTAGATACTCATGTGAGTTATAAACATGGCTTCCAAACAACCCCGAATCAATTATACTAATCTAAAAAGTATGAAAATTCATGAAGGAAATGACTAATATTCTTAACTAGGGAGAACTAGATAGTCTAGTTTGCTAATCTACTCTATTTTAATGGAGCCAACCCTTATTATAACACAAGAGATAATCTTATATAGGCACACATGCTTGAGGAGTTTGAACTCAAATCTAAATTTTCCTACTAATGGCATAGTTACAAAAATTCAATGTGATTGGGAGATGTAATTAAGGAAGCTTAATATCTATGACATATCAGTGGCATGCATAGGATTTGTGTAATTAACATCATGCCTAGATTTAATGTTGATAGTTGTTGGGATTAACTAGAGATGGCCAGTCACCCATATTTTTCATAGACCATTTCCATGCATCTTTAAGGAATATATTTGTCTTTTATGTTATGCACTTGATCTAAATACACATGCTATACGTTGATTAATGATGCTTCTCAACTTCACATTAAATTATATCATTTATTATCACTTATTGGTGGGAAACTGATTGTAACTTGATTCTACAAATTAATTTATATGCACAGTCCATTCTTAGATTCTTGATGGTTTTAATATCTAGATAGGTTGTCAAACTAATGTTTGTGCTTTGGAGGGATTTTATGCACACTAATTAATTATATTGCAGTGAAGTGATATTTCACTATGTGGTGTCATCTCACTCACATATATCTTTAACAAGATTCAAAATTACACAAAACACCCTAGGCCTATAGAGTAGTGAGACATTACCACATGGCAATATCCCACTAGCCTACTTGCTCAAGGATTTATACTTTTTATGGACTCTTGCATGATAGTACATGATGAAAGAGCATTAAGGAGAGATAGACATGTTTCAAGTTATCTTCAATGTGTTAGGTGTCTTTCGGGAGTGTTGAAACAAGTTTCCCTCCAAAATCTATAATTCAAATTTTCCAAAAAATGTGTAGGTGGCAAAATGAGGCCTATTTATGTATGATAAGGCCAAAATATGTAATTTACACCTCATTAATAGTTGGAAATATTATCCCTAGGAGAGATAGAGATGATTAGAGTCAGATGGATGTAGAATAGTAAGTTGTTAAGGAGTTTTCTAATGAAGGTATGTTGTTGAGATCAAATAGGAGTAGTTGAGTGAGGTGAGGAATAGGATTTGGTGTGTCTAAATTTGGTTTTAAATTTTTAATGTATGGATTTTTGATTGAAACAAATGGAAAGTTATATTTGAAGTATGAAATAATTATTTTGAGAGTTTTGGAAGATCAATATATCCTTTTGTTCATGTTTTTCCCATAACTGTGTGACAAAACCAGGTAGGGCAGCAAGGTAGAGTGTGAAAATAAAAATTTAATGGATTTATTGTTTTCTTGTGATGAACAAGATACCTAAAAGGGATAAATACAAGATCAAAAAAAATTATTTGAGTTCTTGAAACCATCAGATGAGTGTTGTAGCTCCATTTTTGTGCTAACTAGGCCCTAAAAAGGGTTTCATGGATCTTGAAATTTGTATAGTGGAAAATCTTGAAAACTTGTAATAATTTTTCACTAAGGTATATGAATAACTATCCAAAGTTTAAAATCCCAACCTTATTGGTAAGTGTGATTTCTAATTCAACCTTATTTTTATCCCTTATATGTATAGGTTGACTGAGACAAGGTGGTTTAAGGATGGTTTAAAGTTAAATTATGAATCATTATTATTTTATATAGTTGTAAAATTTCAATTTACACCTTCCACATGATTTTCAAGGTCCATATCCTCTCCATACTCTTTTTAACCCCAAAATAGGGTGTTTATGAGACTTAATTAGGTCTATCACAATCTTTGATAGTACCATTCTATAGAAAACAATCTTAGTTGGAATTTAATCATATTATATAGCTCCTTAATGGGTGTTAGGATCATATTTTATTTTTTGGATATCTTTATTTGTGAGGGAGTTATGGGGAAAAGATAGGCAAGATAGGGCTACAAGTCCCTTGTTTTGCCAAAAAAGGACATAAGGCCTTGTGGCCGAGTTTACCCTTTTTGATCACTCAAAGGTCTAAAGTTAAGTGTAAATAGGATATGTAGGGTGTTTCTAGTGTGCCTAAGGTTATATTACTTGTGTGTGAGTCCTTTTACATTATTTTATGTTGCAATCCAAGCGTAAGGTTAATGATTTATCAAGTCAACATATTGTATGGAACTTGCATGACCAAAAAAATATTGAGAGGAGGTTAAGATAGTATTGTTGGTGAAATTAGAGGTGTTGAGGTTTCACACCATTTTTGGTATCATATATTGATATCCAAGTCAGATTAAAAGATCTAAGCACAAAAATATTGAAGAAATTACTATCAAGCATAGTTAAAAGAAACCATTGAAAGGAGATATCAGTAAAGCAAGGATTTGTAAGAATCAAGAAAGTTTAGAGGTATATGAGAGTGAAATATTGCTAAGATAATTGAAAATAAACATCATGGTGAAGGTTGAGAAGCCATCCAGATAAGGGATCATTTAGTTAATTCAAGGAAGACTAATGACAAGAATGGATGACCTTATGAGTACTTAAAGAAGCACAAAGCATGAGATCAAAAGTCTAGGGTCAAGAATGACAAAAATAGAGGCTATATGCTTAGATAAGAAGAGGATTATGGATCAAGGCAATACATAGAGGCAAGGGCAATTCTTAATAGTGAGTAGAGTTCTTATACAATAACAAGATAGAGTTTCAGAGTCAGTATGCAAAAGAAGTCTTGTCAGGACCAGATGTAAAATAAAAGGTGAGTGTTGTAATGTTATCATTGATAATGGAAGCACTAATAATATAGTTTCAGAGGAAATGGTTAGTAAGTTGGGTTTGAGAATGTTAGTACACCCTACACCCTATAAAGTGGCTTGGGTTTAAAAAAACTATCAAATTCTCATTAAACAACAATGCAAAGTTCCATTTTAGATTGGTAGCCTTAGAGATGAAGTCTTATGTGATGTAATGCCTATGGATGTGTGTCATTTACTCCTAGGTAAACCCTAGAAATATGAAAAAATACTAGTGTATAATGGTAGGCTAAACAAATGGTTTTTTTTGAAAGATGGAAAAAGACATACATTGGTGTCATTAACAGATCAACATATAGAGAATGAGAGAAGAAACATGGTGTTTGGGCTCAAGGATTTCTTATAGAAGGCCAAGAACTAGGTTCAAGTGTTCATGACAAAACCAATGAATACAAAGGGAAAGAGGAGTGTATCCTTGGAAAGAGAAGATGAAGATAGTGTTTCCAATAAGGTGAAATAGTTAGGATCCAAAGCAATAGATCAATAAACACAAGTGGAGGACAAAGAACAAGCCCAAACAAGGCTTGAAGAGAATATGAAACTCCTAAGAAGAGAGAGGAGTAATCAAGAAGGTGAAGTGAGTCACCAAGATAAATGTGACAATAAAAAAATACCATAGGGTAGTAAAGAAGAAGAAAGAACATGGAATCTGATCCTTGAAGACTTGATGTAGGGTCATGAAGAACAAAACCAAGTGAAGAAGCAAGAAAAGGTACAAAACTCTATTTATTTACATGATTTGATAAGTAGAGAGTGTATAAAAGAAGCTAACATGCATAAAAAGTTCAAAATGTATGTAGATAACATAAGGATGAAGAAAATTTTAGGTTAACATTAGATTATTGAAACACAAAGGTTAATATAACCTTTCCAAGAAATCATGCAAGTTGGCATGAAAAGCAAGGAAGTAACCTGTGAAGAGAGCTCAAGTGAAAAGAGCAAGATGCATGAGAAAGGAAAGAGGTTAAGAACCCATGAAGGGATGGGCATAAGAAAGAGTGAAGGCATGAGAAAAGAAAGGAATCAGTCCCTTATTGGAGATCTGAACCTAATAGTGAAGATGAAAGTGGTAGAGGTAAAAAAGACTCAAGATTTTACTTCTAACCTTGTTGATGTGAGAGAAGGTATGGAAGAAATCTCAAGTGATGAGACAAGGCAAGAAGAAACAAGCCTTTTGACAAGCCTCAAGAATAATTAAGGCTATGTGAATAATGAAAAGATGCTAAAGGCACCCAAAGAGGTACAAAAACTTCTAGTTTCTTAAAATAAGCAGCTAATCTTGTATATGTCTACAAGTATATAGGGAAAAGATCTAAGTGAGAGAACGCACAAAGGACATATAAGTGAAGATGTTAAAGAGAAGAATAGAAAAATGACTATGGAGGCATTATAATGGTTTGAAACATTGAAACACCTCAAGAAGGTGTTGAACAATGTACGGAGAAACAACATGATGCTTAAATAGATGTGCAGATAGAAAATATGCAAGTTATTACACTTGAAGAGAATAAAGTCAATCAAGTAAGAGGTATGTTGCAATAGGAAGTTTTTTGATAGCCATGGCATATGAGGAGATTAATCTATTGATAGTCAAGAATGGATACCTTGGAAGTTATTGTGACCATGAGATAAGAAATTTAAAATAGTTGGTTCCTAGTGAGCAAGAGTTGCTAATTGAGAACTAAAACATATTATTTGGTTATCATAATGAGGAAGATGTAGAACTTAGATTGCATGCAATAATTAAGAGAGAGAAAGAACATAAAATTGGTGAAAGAGATTCAATGAGAGAGATTTTAGGTTTGGAAGAATCAAACAACCATGTAACCAAAAGAAGAAGGTTTCAAATAGGCAAATAGCCATGCAAGCATAAGAACTAATGAAATAGTCCATAAGAAAGGTAAATTCACTTTAAAATATTGAGTTTTCTCATAACTACAAGCATGAAATTGCTGTTATATAGGTTGGAGGAGCAAGAAAGGAATTGAGTCTCTCAAGTAGAGCAAATGATCATGACTATGTAATGATCTTATGGATGGAGAAGTTATTAGTGGAAGTGAATCAAACATACTAGCTATGTTGTCAAGCAAATGGATAAGAAAGAGCTGATAAAGGGAAGAGTTCAGCTTAAAAAGAAAAGAACATGAGAGAAAAGTCATGTCCATGTCCTTTTAAAGCTATTGGGAAGCAGGTGTGGACACCTAAGAGTTTGATGAAGAAAACACAAGGTTTAAATCTCAAGAAACCACAAATGGGAGGTATGATCAACTTTTTAATGTGGATGGAACATAGATTTGCTTTGATTTGTTTAAGAAAGAAGGATATCATGATGTTTTTATTTTTCCAAACATGATGGAAAGTAATGTACAACATAATATTCTTATTAAGGAACATGAAAGCAACCTAGAATGTGGAGATCTCTCAAGAAGAGATGATGAAAACAAGCATGACCAGTAAAATGAAGAGAAGAAGGTGGTAGTCAAAGAAATATTTGAAGTATTGAGACATACAAGGAAATTAGAAATCCATTTTGATGATTTTTATTACATATTCAAAGTAAAGAGTGCTTATGAAGCAACCACAAGTGAAGAAGAGAAGGAAGCAGTGGTGAAGCAAGTGGAGAAGGCACTGAAATCTCAAATTTTGCTATCTAACTTTGGTTTTAGTGTTGTATGTGTAGGAGGATAAAAATAAGTAAGAATTCTTGAGCAGCCTTTTAATGTGATTGGCTTCCAAAGTAAGAAGAATCAACCATGTGATAGTAAAGAGATAGAGGTTTCTAAACAAGAACTTCTTGAGAAGACTCAAAGAAGAATTCCCACCTTGGAGGATTAAGTGGTAAGAAAAAGGACAAAGTGTGGAGCAAAATTGCATGCTCGTCTCTATGAGAAATTAGTTGAGAAAGGATTAAAATTATGTAAAGGAGAAGGCGGAGACAAGGATTTTAGACAACATGTATCCAAGATAGGGGTAAATTGAGTGGCTAAGTACAAGTGAATTGGTATGTATTCTCTTGGTTGGACATGAAAAAATTTATAAATAAAATGCAAGGTTTGATTTAAATCTTAGAGTAATGTTTGTAAATGAAATATCCCTATTATTCCATGAAGAGGGAATGAATAAACAAGGAACAAAGATAGAAGACTTTTGAACAACAAGAGGAAGAAAAGGACCAAGAAGCAAATAAGAAGATGTAGGCTCATAGACAAGAGTCCATGATTTTTTTTAGTGTGGTACTCTGATGTAGGAGCATTAGGGATAGATAGACATGTTTCAAGTGATATTTAATGTGTTAGGTGTCTTAGGGGAGTGTTGAAATAGGTTTCCCTCCAAAATCTATAATTTAAATTTTCCAAAATATGTGTAGGTGGCAAAAGGAGGCCTATTTGTGCATGATAAGGAGAAAATATGTAATTTCACCTAAATAAGAGTTGTAACTCTTATCATTAAGAGAGATAGAGATTATTAGAGTTAGATGGATGAAGAATAGTAAGTTGTTACATTATTTTATAATGAAGGTTTGTTGTTGAAGTCAAATAGGAGTAGTTGAGTGAGGCTAGGAATAGGATTTGGTGTGTCTAAATTTGGTATGGATTTTTGACTAAAATATACAAAAAATTATCTTTTAAGTATGAAATAATGATTTTGAGAGTTTTGGAAGATCAATATAACCTTTTGTTCATGTTTTTCCCATAAATGTGTGATAAAACTAGGAAAGGCAGCAAACTGAAGTGTGATAGTTAGCCTTTCATGGATTATTTGTCTTCCTATGATTACCAAGATACATAAAAGGGACAAATACAAGCTCAAAAAAATTATTTGAGCTCTTGAAACCATTAGATGAGTTTTGTAGCTCCATTTTTGTGTTAATTGGGCCATAAGTAGGGTTTCATGGATCTTGAAATCCATATAGTGGAAAATCCTATAAACTTGTAATCCTTGTGCACTAAGGGCCATGACCAACTACCCAAATTTTTAAAGCCAAACCTCATTGGTAAGTGTGTTTTCTAATTCAACCTTACTTTTAGCCATTATATACATAAGTTGACTATGACAGGGTGATTTAAGGATGGTTTGAGGTTAACTTATGAATAATTCTTGTTTTAGATAGTTGTAAAATTCAATTTATACCTTACACGTGATTTTAAAGGTCTAAATCCTCCCATACTCTCTATAATATCAAAATAGGGTGTTTAGGAGACCTAATTAGGTTTGTCACAATATCTGATAGTACCATTCCATATAAAACAACCTTAGTTGGAATTTAAGCATATTATGTAGCTCCTCAATGTGTGTCAAGATCATCTTTCAGTTTTTGGATATCTTGAGTTGTGAGGGAGTTATGGGGAAAAGACAGGCAAAATAGGGATACAAGCCCCTAGTCTTGCCAAAGAAGGATGTAAGGCCTTGTGGCCTACTCTACCCTTTCTGATCACTCAAAGGTCTAAAGTCAAGTGTAAATAGGCTAAGTAGGGTGTGTCTAGTATGTCTGAGGTTATAATACTTATGTGTGAGTCCTTGCACATTATTCCATGTTAAAATCCAAGTGTAAGGTTAATCACTTGTCAAGTCAACATATTGTATGGAACTTGCATGACTAAATAAATATTAAGAGGAGGTTAAGATAGTATTTTTGGTGACACTAGATGTGTTGAGGATTCACACCAATATATTACCAAGATGATGCCACATGGTAGCATCCCAATAATATACTTGCTCAAAGGTTTTTCTTCTGTACAATTTGTTTTGAGATGACTCATTAGATGATGTCACATGGTATAATACCTCTAATCCACTTTCTTGAAGGATTTGCATTGTACAAATTTGATTGGGATTAGTGATTTAATAGGATCTCAACACTTAGAAGCATCTCATTGATTTGCTCACCTCAAAACTTGTTGATATAGAGGCCCACTGAGTAATCTTTGAAAACTGACTAAGTCATTAAAGAGGCAAAAAATTTCCACGTGGATTTTATAAATTTTTGAATAATTAGCTATGTGTCAAAAAGCATTTTGAATAGGACTAATCTATTATGAGCCACAATAAGTTTCCATGTAGCATTAGAATTTTTTTAATCACCTACTGATAATAAGTAAAAAGATACAGTCAATGATTTCCAATTTTCAAATCCAATGACTAAACTTTGAAATGAAATGTTTATGATAATTCAAATGAAAATCTTTAAGTCCAAAGATAGAAAAATGACTAAGTATATAATACAAAATATACAATGACTTAGTCACTTTGTTTGATTCTAAATCTAATTTAGTCTATTTTTTCTAAAATAAACAAGTAATGTGATCAAGGAATACATAGAGGGGAGATTATTATTATAGTAGTATGAAATAAAATCAAACAAAACACACTAAAAAGATTACACCTTTAGCCTAGACACTCAAAGAGCTAATGAACTAAATAAGTAACTAACAAATGAAAGAAAAATAAAGACTTTTATCTTACATGAGAAAAATTATTATGTGTTGGAAATGAGATTGATGTGATCGATTTTGTGATCAAGAATTCTTTGTCAATGGATCTACTTGCACTGCCTCTCACTGTCACCTTAGTAATATTGGATTGGATTTGGCTTGGCTTGGATTAGTAAATGGGCATGGCAACTTTAAATCAAGAGAGATTTGATGGAAATCCTACATATTAATATTACACTACTCAAACTTATTTATCAATGGGTGAGGCCTTGTATTTATAACTTCTAAAACTAACTCTAACCCAAAAGTAGTTAGGTTAGAGTTTAATTAGGTAGAGTTTGAACTAAACCTTACTTAAGTTAAGGAGGGGAATTGCATTTAAATTTTTTGATAGACATCCTATATATTAGGCATGACTCTCCATTCATTAATTTATGGCATTTAGGGATACATTTCTAATTCTTTGACTTTGGGGATGATGACATCACTATGACCTCATTTTTATTGAATTTTCTTTTTTTTAAAATTTATTATTACTAATTATATGTAAAAATTTCACTTAAGTATTTAATTTAATTTATTTATTTATTTTGATTAGTATTTTTGCATTTTAGGAATTATTTAAATACCCTGCTTAATGGGTCCAAAGGCCAAACTATCACATTGCTAGGTCTCAAGTTGAATGGATATGAATCACTGAGAGGTTATTATTGTGTATAGGGTAATATCCAAAATATGGATGCCTCAACATGATTATAATCACTAATGTATGATATACAAATGAATTTGGCACATTCAATCATTCCTAAGCTTAATTTGCATTACTTAGTAGAAATCAATCTAAAATTTGGTTGGAAGCTACTTATGGCCAAAAGGGGTGTCTATAATTTGACCTTATTTGGGAAGGTCTTTCAATATATAAGAATATTAATTTATTCTCAAATAATTATAAATTAGTTAATGCCTAAAGCCCCAAAAGGTGAAGGATGAGCCCTAGATGCCCCCTCAAGGGAGTGAGTGACAAATAAGGTTGGTGAATGGCCCCTAAAAAAGAAGGAAATGATGGGAAATAAAGGTAAAAGGGGGTAAAAAAAGACTATTTTTCCTAAAAGTGATTATAATTAGTGCCACAGTGAGATTCCCTAGTTAGGTAGATAAAAAGGATGATTTTCCCATAGGTGATTATAATCATCGACATAATGAGGTAAAAAGAGTGATTTTCTCAAAGGTGGTTATAATCATTAGCATAGTGAGGTAAAAATAATTATTTTCCCAAAGGTGGTTATAATCATTAGAAGAATGAAAACATGCCCTATTAGGGTATTAAAATGATAATGATTTACCTAAAGGTGGTTATAATCATTATCATCCACCCAAGATGGAAGTCTTGGGATTCAGAGGAGGAGTGTCTTTTGAGAAGGGATGAGGCCAAGGGGTAATGACATTTTCCTTACCTTTATCATTTTGATTTTATGACTGTGTGGCCACATTAACCATGTTAATTTGAAACATAAGTGAAGGAGGTAGCAAAGGGGGTACGATAATATCTTTGGGTTTGAATTCAGGTGGAACAATATGAGGCATTATGGATGCCATAGGTGGAATATCAAGAAGATTAATGGGAGTATCAACAAATAAAGTGTTGATATAAAAGTTTTTCTAAATGATTGATGTGAGAGCTTTATAACTCTCAGTATCATGTCTAGGTAAATAATGATACAGACACACTTGTATATCATCAAACTAAGATGGCTTCAGTCTAAGAGGGTTATAAGGCTCAATGGGAGGAAGAGTTATTGTAGAGAATTGAAACAATTATCAAAGGAAAAATATTTGAGAGCCTGTGAGTGGGATAACACTTGTTGTTGTAATGGGGGTAGACACCTTATTTAGTTTAGGAGTCATGGGGGTGATTTTGTATGGCATATTTTGAGGTGGCAGTGGAGCCACATGTTTTGTTGACACTTTCTTAGTTGTAGGTGTCATGGTGTTAGATGTGAAAGGCCTATTAGGTGGTAGAGGTAGTAGTGGAGGTAACTTATCCTTTTATTTCACTTGGATTGGTGATACCCCAGCTAAAGTAGAGGGATGTGGTCCAAAAATTGAAGGCAAAGTTGAGGATGGAAGAGGGAAGGATTGATGAGATCTAGGAAGCTTAACATTCCTCCTTAGTTCAGACCGTAGAAGTCCAACTTATGGTTGGAGAGTTAGATCTAATTTTACCTATGGATGAATTAGATTAGAGATCAGGTGAACTCTTAAAGACCTAATCTAATTTAATGTGGTAGATGCCTATGAGGGTGAGGGTTTTGATACATAAGGATGAGTTTCTAGTGATTTTGGTGAAGAAGATCTAACTTTGTCAAAGATCTTGGGGTAAAGGATAGTGAGAGGATTGGTGGTAGAGGATGACACATGTTGTGTAGGATAAGGATTTTTAAGTTGGTCCTAAAATACCACATGATCTAGCTTCATGGAGTCAATAAATTATAGACTTTCCACTAACCATGAGAATGGTTTAGATGAAGTTAATGTAGGCCTTACAATTGCTTCTTTATAAGGATTAGGTGATTGAGAAAGAGGGAAATTATTGGACTCTACTACCTCAGGCCAAAGATGAGAAAGAGCCATAATAGGGTCTTCTTCGATAGATATGGGAGAAGAGGCATGGTCTTCCATAGGTGGGGGAGAGGTAGGTGAAGAGCACTCCTCAAGGGGATAGAGCATAGGTATAATTATTCCCTTAACATGTGAGCAAGGAATAGGTAAAGTATGATCTTCTATAGGTAAAATAAGTGGTAAAATTGGTTGAATTGGAGTAATCACATTAGGTCTCTCATCTAATGTAAGGGTGGATAACACTAGCTCCTCTAGGTGTGAAGGAGGAATGGATGGTGTATTACCTTTCATCAATGGAGGAGAGGTAGGTGAAGAAGGTTCCTCAAGAGGGTATAACATAAGAATGATGTTTCCTTCAAAATGTAGTTGAGGAATGGGTAAGGTGTGGTCCTCAAGTGGTAAGAGGATAGGTAAAATGGGTACAAAAGAAACTACCAATATAGGATCCTATTATGGCAGAAGGAGAGGTAAATGGAGCTCTTCCTCATGTGGGAATGGAATGGGTGAAGTAGGCTCTTCTACCCAAGGGGGAAGGATGGGCAAAATAAACTCCACTGATTGTGGGGGAGGAGTAGGTAAAATGGGTGCCTCCAGTTGTGGACTAGGTTGGATTGGAGGTAAAGGAAAGACCATTTTATTTATATGGACATTATGATCACATGAGTGATTAGTCATGGTATGAATAATATTTTGATTAGGTGAATGATTAGAAAAATGTTGTTTGAACACATCCATATTTTGATTAGCAGGCACATTAGGGTTATCCAAGATGAGATCACCCCTATCAATCATGTCTTAGATAATCTTCTTGAATGTTTTAAAATTATTAGAATTGTGGCCTTTGACTCAATGGTAGCCACAAAACTCATCCTCCTTATACCAAGTAGGAATAGGATGGGAGGGATCAAACTATATAGGAGGATTGATTTGAAGAAGGGTTATGGCTCCTTATTGTAATCATTTTTCCAAAATAGAAGTGTATGACTCACTAATGGGAATGTATTATCTTTCTTCATACCATTGTTAGAATTTCTTGATTAGATTTTGTGAGGTCGAGGAATTAGGTTGGTTTGTGGTTGTGGAAGAAGCTAATTTAATGACCACTACATTGGTAGAGCCTTTAAATTTTTGGTTAGAAGGAGAATTTTTATAAGAAGAGGAGTCATTTGATTTGAAATTAGTGTTCTTACTGTGCAACTTGACTCTATCTTCATCTATAGCCCAGATTTTGAGTTTTTGTGCCATTATAAAGGATTCATAAAATGTGCAAAAATTTTGTACTCAGAGTGTGGACAAAATGTGCTTAGCATATGCCGTCAAAAAAATCTTAATAAGCTCAGGTTGGGGTAAAGAGAAGGAGAGTTAATTGATTAAGCCTCTCTAGTGAGCGAAAAAATCTATGATAGACTCATCATCAAATTATTTAATAGAATAAATGTCCGTAATTGAAACCTTTTTAGAAATGTTGATAGAGAAATGGTCTAAGAATAATTGTGTGAGTTGGGTAAATGAGAAAATGGAGTGTCAAGTTATAGAGCTATACTAATCCATGGCAGCACCCAAAAGAGACATAGGTAAGGTATGAAGTAGTAACACATCATCATGTCCTATTAAATAACAAGCATATCTAAATGCTCACAAATACTATTATGGGTCCTCTTTACTTTAGAAGTGAGTAAATTTGGGGAGTTCTCATTGGCTTGGATAATGGTGAATAGGCACATAAGGATGGATGGGCTCATTGTACATATGATCATAAGATAACACATTCTTTGAACCTAACACATATGTCTTTAGATTAGACATCTTGTCCATCAACATCTTAATGAGGTCCAGAGGAGGATTGGTTTGGGAGATACCCCCTAAGTTATAGGTAACCTAATAAGAGGTATAGGGAACATATGACATAGCTTACTACAGTTGTGTTGACACAACATAGGGGTAATGAGTCATAAGCTAGGGGGAAAAAATGAAAGGGGCTTGTCCTTTTGTGTTAGAGACAATGCTTTAGTTGAGTGTTTTTATTGTAGGTTGGGTTGTTGGCATGGTTATAATGGGTGAAGGGTGAGTCATAACTTGTGTAAATATAGGTGTAAGAGTAGATAGGATGGGTATTACAAAATTATAATATTGGGGTTAGACTTGACTTAACTGCTTATGGTTGTGAAGGCAGAGAAGTCATGATATAGTTTAGGTGGGATTGGGTGATTGATTCTAAAATTTAGACATTATTTATGGTTAGGTTACTTATCAAAGTGGTGGTTTGAGTAACCATGGGAAACATAGTGGAGAAATTTAAAACTAAAGATATCTCCATCAGAGAATTTGGTATACCATATAGTGGGTCACCTAAATAATTATGGGTTTAGCTCATGGCAAGGTAATGCTGAAGGGCTACCACATTACGATCAAGAAATTTAGCAAAATCTTGATCTCTTTTAGGCAAAATGGAAATTTGGTTGGGGTGAGGTGTATGCTTTATATCTAAAGTATGCTTCATGATAGAATCAACAACAAGGGGGGAAGGTGGAATTGATTGCTGGTTTGCATAATCGATAAGAATTTTGGCTTGGCTTCACATCAATAACATGCAAAAAGAAGTATAAATAGTCCTAAAAATTTATATTAGTGATAGAGTGAGGAAAACCTAGGTTTGGGTGTAGGTAGGTAGGTTTTTTTAGTTTGTTGTTTTAAGAAAACTAAAAATAACCAATTTACATAGTCACTAACATTGGTCACTTGATCGATGTCGATAGGTTAAAGTCTGTCGACGTCGATGGGTTTAACTGATGTTCAATCACTATAGAGTCTTAGAAAATGTAGAATCCAATGTTTGAAAAACCTAAAGGTAAAATCTAGGTAAAATAGAGGATGCAAGAGGTCTGTTTAATGAGGATGAACACTCATAAAACCTAATATAATAGGTTATACAATCTGAGTATTATGAATGGTGTTGATTTTATAAATCAATTGAAAAATGTCCTTACCAAATCTAAAATATAGAAGGCAATAAAAAAGAATAAAAATAACATACAACCACTAATTATTAACTCCTAGAGATTAGTTATAGTCTCATGTTGGCTTATGCCTTAATCATATGGTGAGATAAGCGTTTGGTTACCAAAGGTACTAGAAAGCAATCTAGAACTGGTTTCAGGTTAGTTTTGGTGCTCAAAAGGGAATTTGTGTTAGACCAGTTATGTGGATTTTTATAGGAGCTTGTTTCCTGCACTTCATATATCTAAAGAAAATCTAGGCCATTTAACTAGAATATACCTTTTGTCTAGAGTTTATACTCCACCAGAGAATGGATTGGGTTCTCCCCTTGGTGGTGAAATACAAGTGGGATAGCCAGGTAGGGTAAGGTGATCCACTAGGTGATGAAATGTTGATGGGCCTTATCTTAGGTGAGTTTAGATTTTTATTTTTGTGAGTGTGATTTGGTTGTGTAACATGGGTGTAATATGATTAATTAATAATTCTTGTAATTAATTAGGTGAGCTAATATGCAGCAAGTAAACAATGAAATGCAATAAATTTTAAACCCAAATTTGAAGTGTTTTGATTCAAATGAAAAAAATGATGAAATAAGAGAAGAGAATGAATTTAAATATCCTAATATTCATGTAATAAATATATAAAGAAGATATTATTTTAAACTTGTAAGAAAAATGATAAGTTTCTTTTAGAGGCAAAAGAAAGAGAAGAGTGACAAGAAAGAAGAAATTCTAGTTTATAGCCTTTAAATAGAAAATAAAATGTTGAATATTTCATTTTGAGGAAAAAGAGAGGAAAAAGTGAAAGGAATGAAGTTTTCACTATAATGCATTTATATGAATTCTTAAAACAAGCTATGAACCCAAGGAAAATTCTAGGGTCCCATCAGGTGTGCCAAAAATGTTTCACTAAATTTTGTATCTTTTTGATGTTTAAGGAGAAACAAAGATGAAAGGTAGGATTAGAGATTAGAGAGAACCCATATTGGTTATGCACCATATCCAGATGATGTTTAGTACTCCTCTTTGGCTAGGGAGGACTACCTATGAATAAGAAAGCACTACCACCAAAAATATTTGTTAGTATATATATGAGCGGGTTGCCAAGGTACACACTTATTCCTAAAAGTGTCAAACTTCCTTAGGGATGAGAATCCACTTTTTGAAACAAAATGGTAATGAATAACAAAATGAAATATATATTAAGAGAGAGATGTTTGTACCATTCTTGTAGTCTAAGTGTAGTAAAGAGTGACATAGTGCAGGTAATGTGATTTATTTAAGTTTTTGAAGGTTGTTTGGGTAGACTCAGGGAGGTTAGTGGAAATACACAATCACTGATGTCAGTTAGGCTATCAACGTCAGTAAGGAAATATGACCAATGTTAGTTATGTGACCTATGTCAGTAGGGGTATTAGGTTCTCAAGAGGTTACAAGAGACTTTTCTGAGTTGGGAGGTGGATGTTGGTTAGGTTTATGAAGTTGGGAAGATTCATAAGGGAGTGGGTAAGACTCAGGTAGGTCTAAATAGAGGGTTAGTTTGTTTGAAGTAGAGGGAAATAGGCAAAGGATTTTTATAACTCTTCCTCAAGGAGAGTCAGGATGTTCATAAAACAATAAATAGTATAATGTAAAGTAATTATAAAATAATTATTTAAAGGAATTACAAAACATAGATATATAATTAGCTGGTGAAATGGATGAACCATGAGTGCCAGATAGATGGCTCTGATGAGGTGTGTTGAAGAAATAGGTGAATAGGAAAGACAAGCATATGCTACTAGTTCATAAGAATCCAAGCTCTATGCAATATATCAATTCCTAATCTAGACCGATTTATGCAGAGTAATAGTAAGCCTGAATGTAGAAAGTTGAATGCTAAAGCCTGTATGTGAATGATTGAGTTTTTTAAATTTTTGTTTAACTAAATATTTTAAAAAAAATTGGATTAAGTAATCAACATTAGTGATCATGGGTTGACTGATATCGATGGCATGAGAATAGGTAAAAGGGTTATATTTAGCCTATTTTTTGTTCCTTCTCCTATCAAGTGTGGTATCCATTAGGAAATAGTAAAAATATGAGGTTAAGAAGGACATAATTAGTTAGGAATTTATGTTTGAGGTAAGAACAAGTCATGGGTAGTTAGTATTAGGGGACTAAGTCTTGAGGTGACTCAGAATGTAAGAATTAGTCTTAAGATGAGGTGGCCAGGTAAGGTGGCATAATTAGTTTTTAATTAACTTAATTAAATATTTTAAATTAATTAAATGTGTGAGGGGTGAAAACATGGGTTAGGAAGGCTAAGTATTAAAATGAGCTCAAGGGTGGGTTTGACATAGGGATTTATGCACATGTGTGACATAATTTTGGCGTCTACAAATTACTCTAAACAACTTTTTGGTCTAAGCCAAAACCTCTCAAATAAGGGTGCGAAACAATAATCCTAGGGAGATCAATCTTTAGTTGAGATCATTAAGCTTCCTATACTTGTTTTCCTAGACTACTAAACCATGATTGTTCATGAGTGTGCAATAACTATAATCAATAAACATTGGTCTTGAAGATAATTGTCCACCAAAGAAATAGACTTAGAAGTAACCTTTCAGGAACATAGATCCTTCTTTCTTGCTTTACCTTTCCCTCAATTTTTTGAGTTTCTTAAAAATTTACCCACCATAAAATAACTCTCCATCCATCCAACTCACTTAGTGTTTACTATCCAAAAACTTGGTTAAACAATCTAAAAGATGAACTTGTTATTCCATCACATGGTATTTTTAATTGCATACTTGATACTCATGCCTAAAAATATAAATTCATTCCATAGATATCCTAATACATTATAGGTTACCTCGTTCATTATTATGGGGTATGAATAAAATCCACATCAATACCATGTAATAAAAAAAATCACCTACCTGTTGATGGAGCTTTACAAGGTGCCACATAGGACTCTGGGAAGTTATGACCCAAGGATATTGATACTCCAAGAAATTTGATACAAGTTCAAATCTATAGATAGGTAGTTATCATAATTAAAATATTCTAAGTGTAAAATTACTCTATTATTATTAGGATGTAACAAGGACTTGGATGCATTTAAAATTAGAAGTTGAGGGGTATTTTAATATGGATCAATTATTATTATGCATTTTTTAGACACACATCAAAATTAGGGTGAAACAAAAAGTTGAGGACTCTTAGATAAATATGTTGATCAAGAATATATCAAAACTTTGGGCCTTTGAATTTGAGTAACTTTAAAGAGGGGTCCCTCATTTCATAGAAGAAGGGGGTGTGTTTTTCACAAGTCTAAATAACATTTTGATTTTATTTTTCAATCTAAAATATCTAAATGGATAGAATCCTTAATTCAGATATCCAATCTTGATAATCTTACTAAATTAACTAAGAGTCAACATTCTTATCTTCCCTTAATGACTATGTATGAATTTGAACCTCAATCCTTTGAGTAAGATATTCAATATGATAGATGGAATATTGTTATGCAAGCTGAGTATAATGAATTAATTAAACTTAGACTTGAAATCTTGTCCTGCCTCTACCTAAAAGGCATATTGTTATATATATATGGATTTATAAAATATAATATAATATAATTAGTAAAATTGATATATTTCAAGAAAGATTAATTTCTTATGGTTTTACTCAAAAGCCCATGATTTACTATATTGAAACCTTTAATCTTATAGCAAAAATGAGTATTTTTAGATTACTCATTGCTCTTATAGTTCAAAATGATTAGATTATACAACTAATGGATGTTTAAAATACCTTATTGAATGGTGATTTAGAATAATAAATATATATGACTCAACCTAAAGGGTTCATTGACCCTAACAAATACCATTATATTTGTAAGTTAAATAGATCTCTATATAATTTAAAACAAGCTCCTCAAACTTGGTATTCTAAAATCATTAGTTATGTTAAAAAACTAAGTTTCTCTAACTATTATTTTAATAATGGTCTCTTTGTAAAAGATAAAAATGGTCATACTATCTTAATTATATTATATATTGGTGATCTTCTTATTACTAATGATCTAATTAGTTTAATTCTTGAATAAAAATATAAACTAAGTTAAATGTTTGAAATGACTGATTTAGGCATTATTTGTAATTTTTTAGGATTGGTTATTATTGTTGCTTGTAAACATGTCTCATTTTAAAAATAAAAATGAGGACCCTATTTTTTCCTTGTAATTTGTTATTATAGCTTATGATTTCATTGGTCATTTCTTGTTAAGAATTACCTTATTATAATTGCATCTTTTCTAGATGTGAAGATTTAATCTGAATGAGCTTCATTTTTTTAGTCAAGCCTAAGTAATAATAATTTGACATCTTAAAACTTGACATAAAAATCACATTTAGGTTACGTTAAGCTAAAATCTAAATTTTCATAATGCTATTAAGTCTTGGTCTATCTTATACTTGTGTTTTGA